>JAKWJA010002489.1:18348500-18595901 GCA_027704765.1 Solanum habrochaites | reverse complement strand
TTTACTATGACATTGAAATGACATTGGAGGTCGGTAACTACGTTAGTGATGAAATCATAAACAGACAAAAAGCAGGAAAAGTAAAATATAACAAGTAAGTAAATTAAACAAGTCAAAAATAGAGGCTTTCATTTAACTCAAAAGGAAACTGGGTAATGGCACAGCGGTCATGTCGCCCTTTTTAAACATCACGACGAAATTCAAAATTTGAGCATTAAGGAAAAATTAGATATGGTAGAATGGTGGGTCTCGGGCCTCATTCCGGACGACCACTTGAATTTTAGTAGCATAAATAACTCTTTCTACCAAAGAGTTCAGACAATAAGGATTGGCGTGGAAGTCCAATTCTGCAGTTATCTCCCCTGGTCTGCGTCACGAATGCCAACTCGGCCTAGACCCTCCTCGATGACAAACATTGAATCTCCTTGAAAAGGCAACAAGATCCTCCCCACAGGTCTTCAGGCTCGGCATATTCTTGGAACTGGAAAGGATTGATACAAATGCGGGATCGATTTAGACCAACTTTGTCCTTATTCCTCTTACTCTTCACATCATAATTCGGTGGGATGTACCCCAAACCATACTTTGATCATTGGCAAGGACGGGTGGAACGGCTCGATGACCCTGGGAATTTCTTCCTAATCCGAAAACTGGTTCGAACACATTCGACAGCATATACCGTGGCGATATTCTGTACCAACGGCGGCAGGGGGTCTGCGGGGACAAGCCCTCATCGGTGGCATTTACCAACTCCAACGTGTATGTGTAAAAAAATACAAACCTTGCGACGTCTCGTCACAAACCGGCACCTCTTTGCCTGAGTAGTTTCTTTCACCATGAATTGATATAAACTAGCTCTTCATTTTCATATAGTTTCATCCATTTGGTGGAGAGTGGAGGAGGGAGACAGGCTCCAGGCCATTTGTGAATGAATTGCCTTCCAAAAAGAAGGTTATAGCTTGGTGCGATATCCAACACTTGGAACGTCGCCGCGAACTCACGGGGGCCCTTGGAGGGTCAAATCACCGCCCCAATGTGTTTCTTTGCACACCATCCAACACACTCTTACTTAACCTGGTTTGCTCCAACTTTCCTAGGTTCAAACCCTCAGCTGCTTAATGTGGACAAGGGGCATAGGTTCAAAACCAGATCCACGTCTACCAAAACACGATAGACGACCTTTTGTGACATATCACAGTGAGGTGAGAGCTTTGTATGGGATCTCCTTTCGGCGGCAATTCATCATGCGCCAGAAATGGATGCGGTAGTTGGTTGTCCCCGAATGACTTGGTGAATCATGGGAGCTACGTTCTTGTCGCTGCTTGTACTTGAATGCACGTACGTGTCATCAAGGGTTTCATTCAAAACCTGTCTGTGGGACCAGGAAGCTCATCAGTACGGGCCACACAAAAATCTGGGTTTGAAGTATTCTCCAAGTGCTTTACAATGGGAGTAGCTAGACTTGATTCTCCTTAGAAAGTTTAAAAACCCCTTTTTTTTTTTCGGCTTCTTGCTTCATTTATGGGTCTCTTGGATGATCTTCTTTGATCTCCGAGGAGAAAGCTCATCAGAGTTGTAACATCTGCCAGATCTCGTTATGCCGTGGGCCACGGCCGTTTGTATGACAAACTTGGGTTTGGTGAGAGTCTCGAGGGCACCAAGGCACAGCCTCTCCACAGGTATCAGAAATAAAGAACTCCCTTTTTCCCTACGCTTAAGAAGCGGAACGCCTTTTCAAAGGTTTCCTGCAGCAAACAAGAGTAATCCTCTGGGTTTCACGATGTATCTTCGTCTGTTCTTATCATGTTGGTGTTTCACCTCCATGATTCGGGGCAGCGGATTTTATTGAGTTTTGGCGTCGCAGGCTGGATGGGAGACCACTTCCTGTTCGATCAAATCCTGGATCTTGTGCTTTATAATGATACAATCTTCAGTGTCAGGTCCAACGTTGTTGATGATAAGCAAAATTCCGCTCCGATTGTAGAATCTGGAGGTGACATACACGGGCTTGCGGATCCCCACAGAGTGGATTGTATCGGGCCTGCGGATAATCTTTCGAACGGCCTTGGCTTCCGCTTCAGCGAGCGCGTAAAGTTTCTGGAGGTCTCTTTCAAACCGTGTGGCGAGAGGGAATCATACCGCTTGCTGAGGGGGAGGACTTGTTGATAAATGAGAGTATTGGGCGAGGAGCTTGGGTTCTAGGGTTAGGGACGTTCTCTGGAGTTTGTTCACTAGAGCTTGGTATTTGGGGGGAAGGGTTTTTTGATATGCTGCAGTCGAGGTTTGGATTATATGCCGGGGAAGGTGCTAGATAGGTTGGATGTCATTAGCGCAGCTGGGATGGGAGCGGACATTCTGTAAGGTGGAGGAATTTGTAAAGCTTCGGGGTAATTTGGGTATACAGAGGAAAAAAAAAAATTTTGGGGATTTGGGGTGGAATTCTGATATGACAAATTGGGCCATCGGATAAGCTAGGACCGGTGGCCAGCATGATATGTTGCCGGCGGAATGATTGGGATTGTGGACGATAGTCTTGGTGAGACTTTGGTGGAGAGGCTTCGGGGAGGACTCTTAGGAAGCGAGGAGTTTCTAGGACTTTTATTACCCCGTATGAAATAAGCGGCAAACCTACTCTCTCTTTCGTCCTCACAAGTCCAGAGAAGATCCAGGCGATGCCAGACACTCGGCATCTTCCCCGACGTCAGACCATCTTCAATAGTCTCACCCACTTTGACTATCTCGGCGAAATTGGCGCCGATCAACAAGATGATTCGTCGTAATATTCGAGCTCCTGCACCCGTACGAACACCTTAACAATCTCCTTCTTTTCTATCACGGAGGCCCACCCTCGCTGCCTCTTCCTACATCTGTATGCAATTCCCGATAGCTCTCTGTGGATTCTGCCTTCATTTCTCTAAGGAGTACCGATCAGGGACTATTCGACGTTGTTTGTGAACTTTCAATGAAATCTTTAGACAGTGCTCTCCAAACTGGGCAAGGCAATTGTCGAGTTATGTGCGACGGTGAAACCATTCCAGAGCCTCACCACATAGACCCGGTGACAACCTCATCACAAAGCTTCATCTTTGCCACTCCCACGATGTGGTCGCAGTATGATCTTAAATGCGCCATGGGGGTTCCCACCCTTCGAAGGTATCAAACTTTGGGATTTTGAACCCTTCAGAGGTTCAAGTCTGGTGGATGCACTAGTTTCTACATAGCTAACCCGTCGACATTGGTGAATGCATTGCAATTCTTCATTTCCCTTTTGATATCCTCATTTATGTCTATATTCGCTCTTCCTCGCCTCCACTCTCTCTCCTGCCTGGTAACGGGTCCAACTCGGAACGTGCCCACCTTATGGCTCGGCGGGACGGGGACTTGGAATGTGGTTATTTTTGGAGGAGTTGGGCGGGCTATGGAAGGGCTCGGGACGTTCTGTGCAGTGTTTATAGTGTTGGTGTGGATAGTTTTGGGGATTGGTAGGTTGGGTTAATGGGGGATGTGGTGTTGGAGTTGAAGGCGGTGGTGCGGATTGGTTTCGAAATAGTTTGATTTTTGTGGTTGGTGGGGATGTTTGGAAGGGTCAGGGGTGTGGTGGCAGTTGTGGGAGGGTGATTTGGGAAGTGGTGTGAGGGGGAGAGTTTGATAGGTACTGAAGCGTACTGGAGGTTTTTGGGGTGATAATATCTATCCCAGACGGGTTGTTATTGTACTGGCTGTCGACGGGTGGTTCTAAGCTGGATCCAAGTTGGACGAGGTGGATAGACGTGAGTAGGTCTTGCGTCGATTTATTACAAATTAGGGCCTAATCCGGTGGAGCGTCTGTCATGCCTTCGCTTGCATCTCGACTCTCAATAGCTATATGACTCATCAGTTGTTGCAATTAGGATCATTTGTTCGCCAGGGGGCTGAGCCACACAACATCGGTAGGCTTACTTCATCATTGTTTCTCCATGCGGTTTTTCTTCTGTCTGGTGTTTGGTCCGGGGAGGAATCTGCATGACCTTTTGATCTGGTTGAAGTAGGGTGATCTAGCTAGCTTTATCGACAAAGATCAGTTAAATCTTACCTGGATAGGTGAAAAAATAAAAGGCAAATTGGTTTTCGTGCATTATCCGCCAGTAAAAATACATAAGATAGCCACAGAAAAGCGGATAAACACATAAGTCGCTTCGTTTGAGATATTTTAACCCACGAAGGCGGACGTAAAATATTTTGAACAAATAGGAATTTTGTTTGTTAACGCTATCTAGGAATTGCGAATCACGGTTGAGCTATGGTTTTCTTGCAGCCGTTCTTCGAGCCCGTTGATTTTATCTTCGTATCTTCGTAACACGGGAGAATGAAAATTTCGCGAATAGGGGCAGGGCCGGGGGAAAGGGGAAAGGGAACGGAAAAAGGTGCCTACGTAGTCGACTTTAGATAAAGTGTCTTTTCATTCATTCTTCACTGCGATTACCAAGCGGAATTGAACAACATTGAAATCCTAGAAGAAACTTTTGTGATGTCATCTTGGTGACTGCTCATAATTTTCTTTCCAAACATCGGAGGAAACGGAGGCGTGTAGACGATTTCCTCCTTGTGTCCTCTTCAATAAGTCATGTAGGGGGGCCACTGTATCTTTATGATCCATGATCACGGGCGTGGTATTTGCTGTCCTTTGGGTTTGCTGAGGTCGTCAATTCCCCATGGAGTACGACTTCTGGCCAAAACAACACGGCAGTAGTATCAAACATCTTCTTTGCTTCTCTCGCCTTTCTTTCGTTTGTGCACTCCCAAACGAAGCAAGTTAAACCTTTACTCAAGCTTTGGTTTCCACCTCAACCTCGTTCTTGTTTTGATATGCGACGCCAGGTCAGGTTCTCAATTCCAATGTCACGGCTGTTAGCTTTGTTAGATCACTGTGGGTCATATGCTTTAAGTCCTTCCTCCTTAACCCTTGAATTTCTCGGAGTGACTCGTTCGATTTTTCTTCGCAACACTCATCTTCGTGAGCTCGGTCCAGACGTTCTTTTCCTTTGTCCATAGCGGTGAGTCCCTTTCCTGAGACATTGAGCGGGGGCATTTAGGATTTGTTGGGTATGGGAGATGGGATTTTTGCTGAGAACAAGAGAAAGAGAAACTTGAGGACTGGGAATTTGGTCATCAGACATTTGTAATAGTGGCTTCCATATATTTCTTTTGGAATTTCTGGGCTGAGGACGTGAGGGTTACAATCCTGAATCATAGCGACATAACACTAAAACATCTTTAAAACACATAAGATAATCACGTTCCTAAAAATGAATGCGGGTGCGAGGTTTGTTTGTGTGGGAGTCTGCGTTGTGGGCGGTTGGGTGGAGTCGCGGTGTATGGGGTTGTCTTGGTTTGTTGTGTTCTGCTTGTTTAGTGTGTGGGCCGTGTATGGTCAATGCTTGGTCTTGTTGTTGTCGGGTTGGTGGGTTTTTTGTGTGGTGGTTTTTTTGGTATTTTCTTAGTTTTGTGTTGTGGTGGGTTGTGCGTTGGGACTGGTGTGTAGTGGGTGATGATGGTTGTGTGGTCGGTGTGTGTGGCTGATTTTGAGGGTGATGTATGTATTGTGTGGGGCGTGTGTTCACTTGTTTGGCCTGGGCCGGTGGGGGTGGGTGTGTGTGGGTGTGGCTTGTGTTCTTCTTCGGTGGTGTTTGGTGGGGTCATGTGTGTGGCCTGTTGGGGGGTATGTGTTTTGTTTGTTGGTGGTGTTGTTGTGACCCTTTTTTGGCCAAGGGTCGGCCTAACGAATTGAAGGAGGATGATATGCTTTTTAAAATTTGAGTTTACTGATCCCCAAAAGTATTCATTAATAACATCCAAAATTTCTGATAAAACATGAAAACAGAAAAAGTAGTACTGAAAATAAATTACCAAAAACAAAGTACAAATAAAATAGTCCCACGCAGGGGATGTAAAATCAGGCCTCCTTTGATCTTCGCCAAGTTGTCCTCTTGGCAATGTTTGCCTCCTTCCCACAGGCATATCTGTTCGCCCAGAGATGATCTCTCGCTAATCGAGCTCCGTCTGATGTCTGACCCCTTCATCGATGAATAATGTCGCTCTTGCTATAATTCTAACTCTGTCATGCATTGTCTGGCTCTTCGTTAGTCTTGTTTCAGTCGAGCTATGACCTTGGAATCTCTGAAATAAGAAGTTGATGACTCTTAATTCACTCTTATCAAACTCTCTTGAAGGCGGTGAAGTTGGAACTGATATTTGGCCCTCCAAACATCTCAATAATGTGAGGAACGTTTTTGGACGGGCTCAATTGTTCCAGCGAGACTCTTTTTAACCATTCTTGTAATCCCTTGAAGCACTCTGGGACGAAACCTATCTGGTAAGGCTACCCAACACTCTTTGAGATCTCCACATACTAGCATGGTATTCAGAAAATGCAACTCGCTATTTCTTTCTCATGGTCAGTTACGAATTTCCTCGTACTGCAATCTGGTTGAAACTCTTGTTTCCCTCCTAGTTGCCTCAGAACTCGACCGGGAAGCATATGGTTTTTTTGTAGTTCCTCTTAACACAGCAAAATCCAAAATAAGGCGACCTTTTCAGGTTAGAACCCACCATATTCTTAGTTACCACCAAAATATCTATTGACCATTGTACGTTCTTCCTCAGCCCTCGAAGCCTCTGATACCAAAAAACTCGCTCCTCCAATCTTGTTGCAACGATGGTGATAAAACCACCAATCATGACTATGTTGTCATCGGAAACGTTTTAGGGGATCTGTGGTTCTTTGGGTATGTGTCTTAATTAAATGACGCATCATCCACAATGTAGTATCAGATTACCACACTTGAAAGAAGCCGTTCTGTTCTGACACTGTCTAAAGCCTGTAGATTGTTCCAGAATCATAGGCGCTAAAGTGTAATATTTCGTGTGGTTTTGTAATCCACTCCATAAAAAATGGATTTGATGGGACCATAAATACACTGGATGACTAGTGTATGTGGCCCCTTGAGGAAAAACCATTGTGCAGAAAAACAAATATCACAAATGCAACGGGGACAGTCTTTTTCCATTTTCTTGTGAGACGAACTCGGCTTTTGTTTCTCATAAGCCCTTGACACTCCCCCCCAAATTTATAATATAATTCGGGAATTGTATATTCGGCGCCAGGGAGCTTGTCCCATCCACTCGGCTTAGTAATGACAACTTCTCTTAATTTTGGCGAAAATCCCATGTTATTAGGATTATTTAGGATATCTGATCTCAATGTCGTTTTGCTTGGTTGCACATGGCGACACTTTCATAATGATAAGAATTTCTTCTATAAGTTCTGGCGTCAACTCTACTTCCACGAATTGAAAAACCATATTCTCGCTTATCCCAGAATTTCACCATCGTTCCAATTAAGCCAGGCCAGCAGGCCCACACATCATCTCTAACAATGACGGGAGATGACCTACGTGTTCTCAACAACCCTTTTATCATGTTTTTATGAAAACTCCACCCACACTTTGAGGAGGAAAGAGAGGGGGATGATAGTAACTCATTCTTTTTCAAAGGTTTGTGTGCCCGATTCATCCTACAAAAATGGCGAACAAGTTAGGCAACCCCCCCAGACCCGTATAGACAATAATTGTTTTTATTGTTTTAAAAAATAAAAATGCATTAGTACATCCTTCAATTAACACGTAAGCATGATTATCTTTTTTTGGCAATTTGGGCCAAATAAGGACGCAGGGGGGCTTCTAATGGGCCCCAACAAGCCTGGGCGTGTGGGTCGTTTAGTTCAAATGCTCCTACATTCAGGAATTTGGCTCGGCTCTACGCTAGGTTGACTAAGAGTGGATTTTTGAAGGACCTGGGAACAACGGACAATTTGGGATGAAACAGCGCGACAACCATTGGACCATAACGAACCAATAAATTGCCGCTAATTTTGAAACAGGGTGAGTATAAAAAAGTCCGGCTGCGGTTCCGCAAACCGTCCTTTAATATACTATATATATCGGAAATATGCCATGATATGCAGTTTTCAAAAATTAAAGTAAGTAAACAATTAGGAAGCTAATCACAAATAGTCAAATAAAGTTAATCTTTAAGGTTAGAATCCTCCAATCCCCAGCGAAGTCTCCATTCTGTTTTATCGAAAATAATATTTCTGAAAAGAGTTCTTTTTATTTTTAAGGTATTTTCGACTTTTAGGAGTCGCCACTTAATTTTGAGAAAATTAAGAAAAATTATTTTCTAAACAACTTAAAACAGAAAAATTGTTTTGAAAATATTAAAGGGTTCGGGATTCCTATTAGCATCTTAGGAAGGTTTCGAAAAAGCACCTTAGATACTCTGCTAACTACGATTTTCCGGAGATTAACTATTTGACTATTTAACGTTTGCAAATCTTTGAACTTCTTAAGATTTTTATCTAGGCTAATTTTACAAGTTTTGAAATATTTATTGCTTTAAGCTAACGGCATCCAAAACAAAACGTAAACAAATAGCAAAGAGAGATAGAGAGAGAGAGATTTGGGTCCATGTTTTTGGGTTCTGTTCGCCTTGACCGAAACATGGACCCACCTGTTTTTGGGTTTTAACCCATTTTCGCGTATCCTAATCTAAACATATAAAAATAAATACAAGAAGGTAAAACAATAAGGGCTTATGCCCATTACAAAGTAAAAATGCGGAATAAGATAAAGTGAAGTCTTCTAGTCCATTTTGGACTTTCTTCAATCTCCATGGATTTTTGAGTTTGAACTTCTGTCTTGATAGGTTGACTCAATAAAGGAAGTAATTTGGGCCTTCATGGCCCAAGAAAAATTCAAAGGGGCAAAGTCCATAGGACTCGGACAAATTTTCATGCAAAACCAAAACACAAATGATTAAAATAAGCAAGGCTCCACATGTGTCGAAAAGCAACAGGATATTTTAAATTAACAAGAAAAAGTCAGTGACTAACAAAAGACAGAAGAGGCAAGGCTATAATAACTCTAAAAATATTCCTCAACACCCATATAAGAACATGCTGAAAACATTCACCGAAACAAACCACTCACGCAAAATGAAAACAATACATTTTGACGAAAAAAAAATACAATATGCGATGCAATAGGGGGATGGTAAGTTGGCAACGTAATCATCTAAATACGACTTAGGAATCTTTGCTAGACAACAGAATAACAAGGAAAAGCCGATACGCTATTAAGAAAAGAGCAGACATTATAAGTGATGCCATTAAAATGAAATATGAAACATGGCAAGCAGGTTAAGAAGAGGAATATGTATAGCACAAAGTTGCACTTGTTGAGAAGAGCAAAGCAGTGGATAAAATTGGTAAAATATGCTACCTTTCATGAAACTTTAGGCATGAATCAAGAAGGAGTTCAACATTTTTCAAACTTCACATGAGAAGAAGGGATAAAGGGGCAAACAATAAAATGCTTTCCATTTCTTATATACTGAGGCATATCTGTAAGAATCAACAGAATGCATTAACACCTCAAACTTCAAGACTATAAGCTTATGGAATGATAAAGTCAACGGAAGCCACTATAAAGAACACAAGAAAAGAACTCATGCTTTGTAAATACACGTGAGAACGTGTCAATCACGGAAACTGGAAAAGAAAATAAATAGCCATATAAACAAACATATACATGCTAAGAAGGAAAGTATCACATATTTAGAGAGAAATTTATGGCGACGACACCATGGTATCCGAAAATGGGAAGGTAGAAAAGCAGTTGTATCAAACAAACAATCAATAACACAGTATAACCTCTACACCATTCAGCCTTCAGACCATTCCAAAGAGAAACACATTACAGCTGCCTAAGAAACTTAAGGGAAGAAGAGAGAGACAAACTTGGACAAGATTTAAACCAAGATTTGTGTTCTATCGAGCAACAAAATCTTATGCCAAGAAGATAAACCATGATGAACAGAAAGGCAACTAAGTCTACATAAGAACAATGATATAGTAGGGGACATCACAGTAGCATTTGAGACATCATGCAAATCAACTCGAGAAATCAACTTCAATACTTTAAATGCAAATAACGATGATCCATAAGCCATCAACCAACTAGAAAACTCAATGCTGGACATGTTTACAATAGCACCAAACCAAAGTTGAACTCAAATCAGCATATTAAACAGAATTTAACTAAGATACATTAACATATATAATAAACTGAATTTACCTTTTTGAAAGCAGCGACTGAGACGAGAACAAACAGCAACAACGACGACCTCTACCACGAACTTAGTATCACCGGAACGAGAATGCGATATCTCAATTTCTCTTCGCTATCGCTTTATACTCATATTTCTTTCCGTTCTTCTACAACAAACAGGAAAGAAACCAAAATATTTTCCGAAAATTTTCCTTCTATCCTTACGCGACAAACAGAAAAACTAGAATTTCCCTCAAAAATTTTTCCAACCCCCAGTTTTCCAACCCTCTATAATACCTTCCAATTCTTACGAAAAAAAAGAAAACACAGACAAACAGAAAAGGCCAGTAGTCTTACTCTTGATTCTCAACTCTCCCCGTTAAAAATTTTTTCCAAAAAAATTCCAACCCCCTTTCTGAAGAATGAAGGAGTTTATATAGGAGTAAAAAAGCTAGGGTTTTCGGATTAGGAGGGTGGGGGGATTTCAGGCCCATTTCGAATTTCAAATTCGAAGTCTTATTCGAATCTGAGGGAATGTGCTCTTTTTGATGTTCCTAATTGCTGCATTCAAACGGAAAAGGGACGAGGTGGAGGGTGGAGATCCAACTCGTTGTCCTTGCGCGCTTCGTATCATCATCTCGTTATCGCAAGGACGAGCAGTACGACCTGCTACGCAGTAGCTGGAGACGTACTGCTGCTAGAGAGACGTTGGGAGGGAGAATTCGCGTGGGGAGACGTGGGGGAAGAAGACAAGGAGAAGGCTGAGCGTTTGGGAGAGAGGAAAAGAGAGGAGGAACGCGTGAGGGGAGGATTCGCGTGGCAGAGGTCGCGGGGGATATGACTTCCGTTTTGGGTGTTTATGGGTTGGTTTCTCTTGTCTGGGAGTTTTGGACGAAGAACAGGGGAAGAGGGAAGGGGGGAATTTAGCGCGTGGGTGTGGGGGGTTTCGTGTGGGGAACGAATGGGTTTTGGGTTAGTATTAAAGGAGGTCGGGTCGGGTCAAAAGAAAAGGGCGCTGGGTCGGGTAAAGTTTAAGGGATTTGGGCCATGGGAATGGTTTGGGCTGGGTATTATAAGTTGGAGGGTTGGGTTGGAAGGGGAATTTGGGCCTGGATTGGAAAAGGGAGGAAATGGCGTGGGCCGCCGATCTTAATTGTGCAAGAATTGGGCCTGGGAATTAACGTTGGGGCTGAAAAGGGTACATGGGCTTGAATATTGGGTTATGGGAAATAATTTGGGTTGAGAGTGGGGAAGATTGGGCCTGGGTTAGAATTAAGGGAGGGAATTAGATGAATTAAATAAATAAACAATGGATTAAAATGATAAATTTGGCCGAATCTTTAAAATAAAACGAATTTCTACTAATTAACCGACGAGCTTCTTTATTTTAGTAATTTATTTATAAAATAGCGATTCCAAATATAATCATAATTTTAAACTAAGAAGAAACTTACTAAAATTAAAATATTTTGAGATGGTCTTTCGAATACACCTAAAATATACCAATTATATACGTAACTACATAAATTATATAGGCTATCTAAAAACTATAGGAAAAATGACAAAAGCATTCAAAATAAAATAAAGTTCATATATTATTATTTTTATTCGCGAAATTTATAAAACTAATAAATTTAAATTATTTGGAAAACTTATGAAGCTCGATAATTAGCTTATACCGAAGTGGGTCAAAAATTGGGTGTCAACACAAAGGCTAGCAAGGTGTAGGTTATAAGGTCTGTTCTCATTTGATGTCTAATCAGTCACAACGATATGAAAGACTAAAGGCGGCTTCCTGTAAATAAAACATCTTACATCTGTTATCTCTTGGATTTTTATTGGAAGGGCTAAAAGTAGGTTATTGGATAGAGAACTATGTACTCCCTAAGAGTTACAAATGTTTTCATATTTTGAGCAAGAAAGGAAGCTAGACTTCCAACTTAGCCGGTCGTTAGTTTTTAGTAAGAGAAAACTATGATTTCCAAGAGAGCTTTTAAGGCTAAGTTTGAGCAATTACCTCAAACCAGAAAAGAAGTTGTTTTTGAAACATATGAGCTAAGTATTTTGGGAGTAGTATTGAGCACCGATATCACTATAACAAAAATAACCATTAGTGTCATTTGATTCTTAATTTCTACTAAATATGTATTTTTAGCGGCAATTGTCACTCTTTGTATATGTCCCTAAAGCCTTTAGCGACATTAGTTCTAATGACACTTAACTAATGCCGGTAAAGATACAACTCTTTATTAGTTTCAATATTTAATGCCGCTAAAATTTGTTTTTGTTGTAGTGTATGGGGAAGTGAATTCATATTAAAAAGCCCTTAAAAACCATGTAGCCAACATGGACAAAAGAAGGGTCATAATTTTTAGATGATTCCTTAGTGGTTTTTAGCATAGACTAGTGGATCCACTTAGTAGTTCAGGTTTTTTACTGACGGCAAGGTATAAGACGATCCTCTTGCAACGTTAAGTAAGATGTTTTACCATTGCTTAGGCTCATAGTGATGGTTGTCTATTAGAGAATCTCCCACAGAAACAAAATTACTTTATTGTATCAGTAAAGTTGAGTTTATTGTTGCATTTTCTTTAACGAACTAAGTTGGTTTTAATGTTTTATAAAGCTTTCTATATATTGCATGCATATTCTTGATTTAGATTGAGTTTAGCATCCAGAGTAAAATATCATATCTTTGAGTTGAGTATCTAATCTAATCTCGAGTTTAGTATCTTATCCTTAAATAATTTTGAGTTGAGTAAGTTGAGTATCTTGAGTATTCCTTAAGTTGAGTAGGTTTGTAAAGAGGTAAGTATGTTTTCCTTTTTATCAAGTTCAATCCTATGTTTTATGATTTAGATTTCCCCTAATATGATCGCTTATTCCACGTAATAAACCAATAGATCTGCATCTTCTCATCATGCAGACACAAGTATTCAGGATCACCAACAGGAGCTTCGTTGATACATCCAAGAGTTCGAGTTTGCTATGATGAACCTTCTTGCTTCCGGAGGATTTCTGTTACTTTTCAGTTTAGTCAAGATGTCGTAGGTCTTGTTCCGGCTTCAATCTTTATCAGTTAGAGGCTTTATAGATAGTCAAAATCTTCCTTTCACCCTATTCTTGTTGTATCCAACATCAAGTACCAATATTCCCTCACTTCTTGTGAGTGGTGTGAAGGTAATTAATATCCACATGGGCGAACTATTTAAACATTCACACCACGATTGCATTCGAGTTTTGACCATATCATTCTCGTCAACAGGCAAATAGAAAGTTCCCGAAACGAGAAGGGACAAAAGATTCGGGTCCCTATTGATGCCACTGTTTTAAGTGGATTTATACTACATATCTCCGAGCTTCTCCATACGCCAGTCTTCACCCAAAACATCACTCCATGGAAAACTTGGAATAGATTGCTGACCTATTCAACGTAAAAACCATCTCGTTTGCTTGTGTCACCCTTGAGTACGATTTACTCATGTGCACATGAAAGATTTTTTTAGGTATGTCTCGCCGATTGTCAAACACTCAAATCTTGTGGTCAACTCAATTATGTAGGATCTCCAGTCGACAACAATAGGACTAGTTCTTCAACTAGTATCTGTCCTCATGAACCTGCACCAAGGTGTGTGGCCACTCTCATTCGCCAACAAGATCCTCTACCACAATTTTATCAAGCCCGTTCGATGCTCACTTTTGAAGAGGCTGGACTTGCTAAGAAGGCAGCACAGAGCTATTCATCAGCCATGGTGACTCTTTATTCGAATGACTCACATGATCTTGTTGACCATTCCTCTTCACACCGCAATACTAATGGTGGGAAAAAGAAATAGCTAGTGCAACAATAATCGCAGCAACAATGGTGGTCGTGGAAGCAATAAAGGTGGTAGTGACTGTGGGGGGTATGTTTGGAGGTGGTGGTCAGATGGGAGGCGGCAACAACCGTCCCCTGTCGACTCCTGGTCTTCCACAGTCGAGTGGACGACAACAACAAGTAGTTTAGCATCCATAATTAAATTCCCCATGGTCTGGAGATCAGTCATGGTCGTGGTTGGCACCTTGGTCTCCCAGGACTATACCTCATTGTACATATCCATCAAATTGACCATAACAAATTATGGACAGCAGCCAAAACAGCAGCCTGGTATACTTGGGCCCATATCGCAGCATGCATACATGGCAGCGCCAACTCTGAATGACATTGAAACTGCTATGCATACTGTCAGCATCACTCCTAGAGATGCGAATTGGTACATGGACACCATTTCTACTTCTCACATGACATCCGCACAATGTAACCTCACGTCTTATTTTAATATTAGTAATAAACGTGGAATAATAGTTGGTAATGGTCAATCTATTCCAATTCATGGTTATGGTCACAATTGAAATATTTGCGGTTTGGCCTCCCTTTACAATTAACCCAATATGTCATGCCCCTCACCTTGATTTTTAAAAATTGGTGTCGGGTTTAAATTTACAAAACGATAACTCTATCTCTATGAATTTGATCCAGGTGGATTTTTTTCGTGAACGATTTTGGATGGGGAGGACGAGGACGACCGCTAATAATGAGGGTGTGAAAGTCTGAAAGTCGGGGAGGAGGGGAGGAGTTGTATCCTATCATTTCTGAAGTCACTTCTCCATCTACTTTTGCCGCTTTGGCACCATCCTTTTGGCATGATCGTTTGGCATTGATTATGGTGAGACGTTTAGTACGATTGTCAAATCGGTGACTATTTGCACGGTTCTCAGTTTGTCTCTCTCTAAAGCCTGGTAGATACAACAACTTGACGTCAAAAATGCCTTCCTACATGGGGAACTCAAGGACATAGTTTACATGTACTAATTTTTGGGGTATCGGGATCCGGATCAGCCGAATCATTTTTTTCCTGAAGAAATCTCTATATGGGCTGAAACAGACTCCAAAGGCTTGGTATAAGAGGTTTGCTGACTATGTTTGTACTCTTGGTGTTAATTAAAGTACTTCGGATCATCTTTTGTTTATTTATTGTCGAGGTGCTTCTATGGTTTACCTCTTATTGCATGTCGATGATGTAATTTTGATTGCTTCCACGGATAAGCTCCATCAGTCAATCATCTCTCGTCTTAGCTCGGAATTTGCTATGAAGGACTTGGGCCATTTGAGCTATTCTCTTAGAATTGCAGTCATTCGTCATGTCAGTGGTTTATTTTTAACACAAAATAAATATGCTACAAAGATCATTGAACAAGAAGGCATGTCATCGTGTATATCATCTTCTAGTCCAGTGGATACAAAACCGAAGATCGGTACTACTACGAGCAAACCATTTGAGAATATCTCTCTTTATAGGAGTTTTGCGAGAGCACTTCAATACCTTACATTCACAAGCACCGCTTATTAGTATGCCTACAAGTAGGTATGCTTATCATGCATGACCCCATTGGGAGGAGGATCACATGAACGGCACTTAAGCGGTTTTGAGCATATACGGGTCAGCGGTACTATGAATTTTGGTCTTCACATGTTTTAGTCCTCCACCTCAACTCATATTTAGTATACTGATGCTGATTGGGGTGGATGCCTTGACACACGACGTTCAACGTCGGGTTCCTGTGTCTTTTTGGGTGATAACTTGATCTCTTGGTCCTCTAAACGTCAGGCGACCTTATCCCGTTCTAGTGTAGTGGCAGAATATTTAGGGGTAAACAAGTAGTTTAAGTCAGTGAGTTTGCGAAAATTTTTTTTTTTGTTGTTCTAACATCAGTCCTATAAACAGGCTGGCTACATTGGTTTATCGTGAAATGTGAGTTCCATTTATCTTGCTAGTAAATCCGGTGTTCATCATCAGTACTAAGCACATCGAAAATGGACATACATTTTGTACGGGGAAAAAGGTGGATCGCGGTCAAGTTCGCGTATACAGTCCCGGACGTAGCAGATTGCAGACATATTAACCAAGGGTCTTCCTTTGTGTTAATTTGAGGAATTTCGCGGACAGTCTTATCATTCGGCGCCTCCGCTTCGACTGAGGGCTGTGGATATGATGAATATATTCTGACTATATACTGTATTAAGTGTATATTTTTTACTCTTATAGTTCGGTGAATATTTAGTTCCTAGTTTGTATTGATTGTATATAAACCATTTCATATCAATGAAATAGGCAAGGGATTAAACTCTTTCATTTATTTTACTTCGTGATCTTTGTCAACACTTAAGTATATCCCTTTAGATCGTCTCCTTTAGTTACTTTCTGTTTAAAAATAATTGATTAAAAATTATATTGATAGTGAGTAAATAAATCAAAATTAGAATTTACTTAACTTAGTAAAAATTGAAAATTATTTGAAAAGTCTTTCAGTCAAATCGTCAGTCAACCGCGAGTTAGCGGGCATTCCGAGGGCCTAACACCTTCTCGAATGTACATTTGAACTTCAAACCATTTTTCAATTGATATTATTTGTTTAAATCTCTTGAAAATAATTATAAGGGTTTTTCTTATTTTTTTTACTAAAATTTAAGTGACAACTCTGTTAAATTTGAAAATTAATTTCTCTTAAATCATAAGATTAATTGATTTTTCAAAACTTAGTCATTTTTTTAATGTTTTACGTAAAAAAAGGCACAATGCACTGTGGCTGGGCATGAGAGGAAGCGGCGAACGAGGGAGTGATCGAGGTAATCTATTATTGGCCATATATGTGGGACGACATAGAATGCTGAATCTAGAAATGTCTAGTTTGTCAACAGGACAAGGTGGAGCAGAGTCAGCCAGGAGGGCTACTTCAGCCACTACCTATAACAGAGCACCCATACCCATGGTTGAGTGTTACCGTGGACTTCATCACTTCCTTATGCAAGTAAGACACGTACGGAACAATAATTATCGTGGTGGACAAATTTTTGAAATATGCTAGTTTCATGCCTGCCACAGCCGGTTGCATCACTAAGGAGGTGGTCATGCTATTTTTCAAGAACTTTGATAAGTACTGGGGGATGCCAAGACATATCCTTAGTGATCAAAACAGTTCATTAACCGGAACTTATTATGCGATTTATTTGAGATATTTGGCATGGGGCTTCACTTCCTCACAAGTTTCCACCCATAACACAGACAAGTAAGCCGAGCACATCAATTCCTCACTAGAGTGCTATTTAATGAAATATATAAGTGCGGACTCAAAGTATCGCGCCAGACTCCTAGAGATAAAGATATTTTATTAATTTTCAAATTAGTGAGTCCACCGGTCGCACTCCATTTTAGTTGGTGAGTATCCAATAACCTTTAAACTTCATATTTGTTACATGCTCCTTTTGATAGAAAGATTTTGGGACACTACCATCTTTTTAAAAGATGGTAGAAAAAAAATCAGCACTCCCAAGGCCTAATTAGACAAGGCAACCAAAAGGATGAAGAATTTGTTGACTGCAATTGGTTTCCCAAAGATTACCACGTTGGAGACATTGTATTGATGAATTTCAACCCAATATAGTTTAAAGCACAAAGAGGCATATATCAGAACTTATTGTGAAAATATGAAGGGCCATTCAAGATCATTACTAGGTAGGCAAGATATCCTATGAAGTGGAGTTACCTCCACACTTCAATATCCATTTTGTCGTTCATGCAAGAGTCCTCAAGCAATACCATGAGGGAAAAGATGATCTTAGTCGAACTAGTCAAAATGGGAAACCATAACTATCACCGCTTGCATGATTGAGAAATCGAGTATATGATAGACTATCAAGCAAGAGGTAAGTGAGGCCATCAAGTAAACACCATACTTCTTGTACATTGGAAGGATCAATCTTCAGAGGAGGCCAAATAGGAGAGATATGAAGATTTCTGGATGTTTAAGGACAAAATTGGGAGTTCTTGTTGCAATGAGCCACACCCATTGCATCACAAGTTGGGGAGGAGTGTCATGTCCCTCACTTCACTGGATAATTTGGCATTAGAACATCTTAGAAATAAGGGAGAAGATCAAGTTGTGATAGGTTATAGAACACTCTAAAATTCAGTGGATTATTTCAGGAACAAAAAAGACTTAGAATTCCCAGAACTTGTTGAGAATTCTAGAATAGAATTGATGTATAAATATTGTAATGACTTGTAGAGTAAATATTATTTACACTTAGGTCCTTAGGTGGTAGTATAAATAGAGGACCTCTCATTTGCAAACTGATCCAATCAAATGTAAAGCATTTCCACAAATTAATACAATGACTTCTTCCAATGTTTTCCCAGTCTTTTTAGTCTTGCTTGCATTCTCTTAGAAATCTTAGTTCTAAAAGGCTTACTTAAGCTTACACTACAGTGAAAGATTCGTGAGTAATTTACCAGATGTCGCATGGAACACAAGTAAGACTCTAGGATTGTGACACATAGTATATGAAAAATATGGGACATAAAAGAAAACTTGCTCATCTATTAATAATTAAAATCTTTTTTCTATATTAATGTATATACGCAACTTATTAAATGTTGATACATTTAATACTAGAATTTTGTTAATGTGAATGAGAATGCTTTGTATACATAGACAATAATGATATTAAAACACAATTT
Source organism: Solanum habrochaites (assembly GCA_027704765.1). Classification (NCBI taxonomy): domain Eukaryota; kingdom Viridiplantae; phylum Streptophyta; class Magnoliopsida; order Solanales; family Solanaceae; genus Solanum; species Solanum habrochaites. The sequence continues at coordinate 18,577,198 of JAKWJA010002489.1, read as the reverse complement.
AGTACTGTCTCACAAAAATTTGATGTCTCAAATGTCAAGTTCTTGTCCCATGAAATTTTTTGGGTCACATGGTTCACTTAACAGTCTTGCTGGATAGAATATTAATTGTTGAGGTCCAATAAACAATTCCAGAAGAGGATTTATGCTTAGTAATGTAGTATCTTTGTTGAAACTAGTATCAATAAAGATCACTCTCTGGCAAGGGACTGAAAATCATCTCCAAGAATCTTCGGGGATGTAGTACAACTCGATCCAATTTCTCAAAAATCTTAACACTACAATATCATTGCTTTTGCAGAACTAGAAGGAATGACAATGTGCTTATGGATGGCTAGCCTTATCTGAATTTTAGCATAACCGTATTGAAATAGAGATGTGTGTACACAACATTAACTAGAAACTATATCTCCAGAAATTGTGGATGAGTGCTAAAGCATCTTGGTATCAAGTAGCCATGTAAGATTTGGACTTAGCACTTTAACAAACAACAAAGGGTCATAAAAACTTGTAATGTAGCTGGAGGGGTCCAAGCACCGGCATGACTAGCTTTTAACATTAATGAGGGAGTACCTTTAGTATAGGTCATCAATAAAAATCAATGTCCATCCCGATCCATTTCATAAATGATAAATTTATACTTCCAGCTGAGCTGGGGTAGGTACTTCTTAGTGCCTCAACCACTCAGCTACTCTCTTACTTCTAATATCCTACATTACCCTAGTAGTATACATTTTTACGAGGAAAAACTCTTGACAAAGTTTTGACTTTTTGGTGAAACTAAGAATATCCCTAGGAATGAGCTCCATTTTCGATTTGAATGGTCATTACGAAAAAATCTCAGAATTTTATGAGGACGTCCAAGCTTGAACAGTGGCAACACTGAAATTATTTATTTTCTTAGCGAAAGACCCTCATGATGATTTTCATAAGTCTTAAACAGTTGTAAACTGATATCATATTTGACAAAAAAAAAGTCTCCAAGTTACCAAAGTGATTCAAAATGAAACTTCTGGAGACATTTCATTGTTGTCATCACTTCCAAAACCTTAGCTGTTGGGATTGTTCACACACAATTTTGACCCTCGACGATACGAATTAATTGACGATCTTGCTGATTCTAAATGATTCAAAATAATTGGTTTTATAAAGTTTAAAATGTTTTACGTTATTTGAAATTAATCTCGTCGCTCATTATAAATTGCAATTCATCTCGAGAAATTTTATTTTGTTTAAATATTCTGTTATTGAACTTAGTTATATAATAGTTTACACTTTAAAATTAATTGTAATTATGCCAACTATTTTATTTCGTTAAAATTGAGAAGCTCATTAAATAGATCTTATTAGCCCTTCTGTATGTTTAGCCGCCTAATTTCGAATTAGCTAATTTGAATGTCCATATTAGCGAAAGGGACCGTTTTCCTCTATTTCGATTTGATTATCAGTCCCAACACCACTTAAACTTCAAACCCACCCCTTTCTCTAATTCAGCTATTTCCAACCCAGCCCACAAAATAAACGCATCCCACCCATCAGCCGCCTCAAGCCCAATCATCCCTGCTTTATTCCTCTTAGACCTGACCCGCTTCCCCTTCTTCCACACAGAGAACAGCTAACAAAACGCGTGAACATCTCCAGCAATGACAGACGCTCCTCGTCCGTCTCCACGCTGTAGCAATTTGACGAAAGTTTGCATCCAACGTTCACCAAGCACACGACAATTTCACAATGAACATAAACGACGTCAACAGTAGATACCAGGCACAACACGTGAGCGACATATGCGATGAAAAATCAATGCCAATACAAGAATTAGAACGCGTACAACTGTTCGACCTTTGTCGTTCTCTCTCAATGTCTCCCTCACTCGTAAGATTTTCAGCAGCAATGGACCATCAATTTCCTCTTCGCAGCCTAAGATGATGACACATCGTCATGCCAAAAATTGGAATCGATCCAAGCCCTCAAAGCCTGTCCTCGTCCGTATTTCAAGGGATGTGGAGTCCTTTCTTCGTCCTGGCAGCACTTTTTTTCCGCCCTTGGATGAAAATTTGAATTTGGGAACTGAATGTGGTAATCCAACCTTGCCCTTTTCCCCCTTAAATTGGTAACCTTAGCAGCCTTCCTATATAGGTTCTTTTGTTTCTTGTACGAGCGTTTTTTTTCTTGGGGAAGAGAGTTGAGAAAATTACTAGAATAAAAACATTCTTAGCAGCTTGGGAGAAATAGGATTCGTAGTCTTTCCTCTTTTCAAAAATTTTAAATTTGAGTTTGAAGTCACGCTCGCTTGTTCATATTTCGAGTTTATTTCTTTAGGTGTGAAGGTTCGCAGATTCCTTGCTTTCCGATCCCCGTTTGCCTCCCCGAAAAAGGTGAATTTTCCCTTTAAATTTTGGCTCCTTCCAAATATTGTTTTGTTTGTTTCCTTGAGTAATTTTGTTCCTCTTTGCTGGTTCATTACTGTTGTATTTTAAAGTTTGATGATTTCGAAATAGGGTTACCAAAGTCGACTAATGTATGAAGTTGTATCGTTATTCATGAGTTTCTCATCTTTAGACATCTTGGAGATCGTGATCGACATGAGTTTTTTTTTATCGTTATAAGATCATTTTACAGTTAAATTTTGGTTTATAAAGGATTTTCAAGCATTATTAATGTTGCTCTAGTGTTGTATATTAGGAAATATGCTGACTTTGGAAGAGTAGGCCGTGTTGTATCTTGAAGCTGTCTTACAAATTTTTTTGTTTTTTCTTGTTTGGCTTTAATATACTTTGCTCTTATGTCTCTGCGTCGCGTTGGTCCGTTTATGCGTGATATGGATGTCCCCGGAGGTCTTTTATGGTTCAGGAAATAGAGAGTTCCGCTCACTGTTTGTTTTAATTCATTACGGTTTAATTAAGTCGGTCTTTCCATGTTGATTCGATTATCTAGAAGGTTAATATGATGTCCTTTGTTTCAATGTTTTTGGAAGAAGTTTGGTGCTGATGTTCATGTCTTTACTAAGAGAGTGGAATTGGTTAAGTGAAATATTTTAGTTCGATTAACTTTTTGGTCGATTTCATAATAGGACATATTTCATGATGAATGGTCTCGTCCTTTTCGTTCATTGTTGAAATTTGTCCTTAGTTCGAGTAGTCTCTTTCATACCTATCTCTATCCTGATCCCTCCTTTGTTATTCTTTGCATTATGATGATATCACTTCCAATTTAGCATAAGCAATTGATGGCATGAAAGTCGCGTGTTAATATATGTTTATGGTAATAGTGGACTACACGGGCATTTGAATTATCTATTTCGATGGTAATTTCTCTTGAATAGATGGAAACTGTGGGCATTAGTTTGTTATCATTAGAGTGAAATTAGCGTGATGCATTTGCTTTCTATTGGTGTTTTTAAATCTGGTGAATACCCTCTGTTTTATTTCTTATGGGGGTCAAATGCCTATGCTACAGGTTTTCTTACAGATTTTCTGTTTCCCAGGGGATCAAATGTTTCCTTTTATTTGTCTCTTTTATTTTATGGGTCTTATCTATCTATCTATCTATCTATCTATCTATCTATATGTGTGTGTGTTTTTCATTTGTTTTTTTAAATTTATTTTATTTTTAATTATAGCGAGTTGAATAATATATTAATTCCTTTTCCTATATAGCATGCGAAAATGTGTCGGGGTTCTCATGGATACAGTCTATGAATTTCCTATTGGGCCACAAAGGCCCAAATCTCTACTCGGTCAAGCCTTGGCCATACATAGCTTTAACTAGTCTCCCTTAGGTAATTCTGAAAGCTGGGAATACATGTAGACCTTTTCTTATTTCTAATCTGTCATTAGCACCTCACTTAGTTATCTTTTTTTAAATTATTTAGTTGTGCATTATTTCATTCCAGTGGATATATTATATACCCCTTGTCTCGTCCGCGAGAGAGGAGGAGAGAGAGAGAGCGAGAGAGATAATAAATATATATATATATAATATATATTAGCTATATAATAATATCCTATATTTAGAAAAGGTAAAAAAACGAGGAAAACAATGCGTCCAAAATTCCGGTCAAGGCGAAACGGAAATCCGAATTTGGACCCAAATCTCTCTCTCTCTCTCTTACCTTATCGTCTATGTGTTTACGTTTATTCATAGTAAGTTTAAGGTTAGAAAACTCCAAATCCCCATCGAATATCATACTATTCTATTAATTTAAAATCGAACTAAGTCTTCAAATAATAAAAAAAAATGATAAGGTTTCGAAGTTGTAAACATTAAGAGGCTAACTTTAAAACAATTTTCAAAATTTTAAACAATTATTAGCCAAATAGTTAGTTACCGGGTAATCATTTTAAACGGATGTTTTAGGTGCCTAACATCTTCCTAAAACATTAATTCGAAACCCCAAACCCTTTAAATGTTTACAAACAATTTTCTATGTTAAGTTATTTGAAAACAATAGTTTTCTTAATCTTCCTCAAAATTAAGTGGCGACTGTAATGAATCGAAAACTCTAACAAACAAAATATTTTTTTCCTTTTCGATTTAAAACGACATGAAAATTCTTCTTGGGATATTTAGAGAATTCTAACCTTAAAACTAACATTATTTGGCCATGTGTATAATTGTTTATCTGTTTATTATTTTATTGAACTGTTTCATTCATGGCATGACATTTTTCGTCAAACGATAATTATTTTCATTCCCACTAAAGAGTCGAGTATGCGGGTTCGGAGTCGTTCATCAACCAAATTTTCTCGGGGCACCCTGAAGAGTGTAGTTGGCTACTTGATAGTCATTTATCATTAACTGTCCCAGCCCAAGTGGTCTACGCTGTTACCCTTTCCATTAAATCCAACCACTCTAAGTTACTAAGATAGAGCGAACCACTCCCAAAATAGGAAGTGGCCTACGACGACGCAACACCCAAGGAGTGTTGGGCCCATTAGAAAGTCCACCTTGAGTCCAAAGAGCCCATGGCTCGATAGGACAATAATATTTGTGTGATAAATCTGAAGGATATATTGCGTGTTTAAATGTTTATTTTATTGTGAGGGATGACAATTAACTCTTTGTATGTTTTTTAGATGTCAAGTCAGTTCGTTCATATCAACATGGTCACCAAGACGCCAGACATTCTCCGCGTATGCTGGGACAACCTCAAAGACTGTCAAAACAGAGAAATCTCAGTTCACCTGGGTCACTTACCTATAATCATGGACTTCAAGGTATGACCCACTTTTATCGAGCTTATAACTCGATTCTATGACGATAAGAAGTTGGTTTTTCGATTTGGAGATGTCAACATAACACCCATGGTAGAGTAAATTAAGGATTCTCTGGACTCTATCGGGACATGTGGCAAGAGGAAAAAAAAACTTAATAATCACATCCTTTATCCAGATAGGCCAACTAGTGAAGAATTAAAGAACATATTGTTACTAGTAAATGCAAACTAGTTGGAAACCCACAATATACCACTAATGAGATTTTTTGAGAGATGGGGGCACGACAACTATTTTAGACTATTTATGAATGAATTCCACAATCCGGGCCTGGAGGAAAACTCAGACTACCGCTTTCTCACATGCCTGTAGGAACTATGTGTCCCTAAGATGAAAGGAAAGGAAACCGGACACCCGGGTCATGCTGGTAGGTGGATGCCCATGTCAGAGGAATAGTTAGAATAGAAAACAAGAGAAAGAAGCCTATGTTTGGCCCTGATCATTTTGGCCTACATTTAGCGATTAAGTCGGTTGTAAAAAGGGTGTCCTGTTTATTCCCAGGGTTTGCAAACTTATAGTCAATGGTGGTTGAATTGAGCATTCTATTAAAAGGGACGGCGGCGCAGGCACACGGAGTTGGCCAAACGAGGCAATACGGAAGTCCTCTTAGTACTTATGAAGTCTGATCTAAGTTCCTCAGATTTAGCAATTTACACCATCAGGGATGCTTGGGGAGAGTATTTTTATGATCTGAAGACGGAGATATACAGTGGATGTTACCACCTTCAAGTTCGAGAGGATAGCATCACAGGGACAAAATTCCATTTTTAATCGTTTACTGGCATCAGAGGATTGCGGCCCTAAACCCGACAAGAGTGATGCGACAATCTTGGTTAGAACACCAATCATACTGTCCAAGGGATGTGCAGCTCTTTGTTGTCGATGACAACGGGGATGGCAAAATACCTTTCGTAAGATATCCTTCAGGGAAAGGGTAGGACTGTCAACATGAAATGGGATATGACCGAGAAGAGATATGAAGCAGGGTATAATGTCGACGGATAAAGACATGTTTGCGAATGATCGGCATTTGTAGTGAATCCGATACCACGGCATGGTCGAGAATGAAGACGTACAAACAAGGCTGCAAATCATGCATACATCTTCGCAAGAATGGGACTGAAGGGCGACAAGGATTTCAGCAGAGGAGAACGAATTCAGAAGATGAGAGAAAGAATTTCAAACAAAGGGAGCGATAGTACAAATTTTGAGAGTTGAAGTAGAGGGTTTAGTTGTGGACGTCTAAAGCTTAGGCCGATACAAGGTTTGTCCTGATGCGTTTAGACACAAACATAGAGAGCATATGAAACTTTATGAGTGTACCAAACATCTTCCAAAGATGTGTTCGCCGAGCCGTAGTGTTCACAGAAAGGACATATTGCGAAGATAGTAGCGAACGCGTCAGTAGAGGAGACGAGCCATCAAACTTTAACTCCCCGTCGTTGGGATTGTTTTCTATCTGTATTCGCATCACATCCCCTCCCTAAGGTACCCGTTTGCTTAAATTTGTAATGAATCTATGATTTTTAGTGAAGTTTATTTTTTGGCTACAAACCTATTTGTGTAAGACGCAATACATCTTCAGGTCGCTATGCCTACCCTTGGCACAAAAGGGTAACATGCATGATTAGGAGAACTGCGGATATATGTGGTTTTTTAACTGCTTATTTCTTGGTTTCTTATGAATGAGGTATCGTAAAACCCACTCTACAGAAATTTCCAGAATGATAAAGAAGTCAATATTACAAAATGTCCGACCGAAATTTCAAAGTCTTAAGATTCTCACTTAAAAGAAACCTCCTGTACAACAAATCCTATAACATTTATTCTACCTTTTGAGGAAAGGCAAAATCACTGGTATGGACAAAGGTAAGAACATCACGATGGAAATCACTGGAGAAGAACTACAAAGAAAGATAGAACAGATCACTCGGGAAATTCAAGACCAAGAAGGAAGGGCTCAGAGTGGACATGAACCACCGAAATATATAAAGTTGCAATTATGACGCTAGATAAAGATGTGGCGTCACAGATGAAGAGAAAGAAAGATGTTGAGATGGAGATAGAGGACTTGCGAGAGAAGTTGGTCATGCTTTGGTTGAAAGTGCAAGAAAGTGAAGCTAGAGAGGCGAGGATAGATCGGAGACAGCTTTCAGTTAGCTAAAATCATGACACTGAATGAGGAGCTGACAATGGAAATAAAAGAATTCGCCTCCATGAGAGAAAGGATGGCCGCAGTGAGGAAAAAAATAAAGCCTTCCATAGCAACATGATTGATAAACTTATGAAAATGGGCAAAAAATACCCCGTCTACGAGCAAGGAGACAAAAGTGGTCCCAATTATGCTCACCCTGAAGCGATTGAGGAAAATGACGATGAGGAAATCGTCTACATTCCTCCATTCCCAGGTCATCCAAAATGAGAGGAACACTAATGCTCTTATCCCTCCCCCTTCCCCTCCCCCTCCCCTCCCCCTCCCCCCCCCCCCCATCCCTCCCCCCCCCCTCCTCTCCCCCTGCCCTTCGCCGCACTCACCTCACCCCCGCCCTTCTTACACCCCCCCTCCTCTCCCCTTCTCCCCCCCCCCTCCCCCCCCCCCCCCCTCCCCCTGCAAACAAGAAGGGGAAGTGACTAAAGTGTCGTACTCATTAATCTATTACATCCTATTGTTGCCTTACAATTTCCTTGTAAACGTGATGAACGGATGAATGAAAATGTTTCATCTTGTACTCGAACTACGTTGGTCCTGAATTCTCTTTTTGAGATACGTAGGCATCCTCCCTAGGTCTGGCCCCTATCTTTAAAAATATTCATTTTCCCCTTCATATTACGAGAAGATACGAAGGCCTGATCAACGGACGTCAAAAGGCAGATGCATGAAGAGCTTATAGCTTAACGTGATTTAGAATTTTTGAGACAGCGTCAAAACTAAAATAAGCAAACTCCTATTTGTTAAAAAACATGTTTCTGTCCTATCTCGTGGGTTAAAGATATCCTCAAACAAAGCAACTTATGTGTTTATCTTCTCTCTGTGTGATATTATGCATTTTCTACTCTGATTCTGCACTAACAAATGTGCCTTGGAGTTGTTTTCCTTCTCAGGTACTTTGAACTGATATATGTTGATCAAAAGCTTGTAGATCATCCCTATTTCACCGGATCAAAAGGTCCCGCAGATTCCTTCCCTAGACAAAGCTCAGACAAAGGAAAGACAGTTATGGGGGACATTAACGAAGAAGTGAGTCTTACTGATGTTGTGGTGGCTCAACCCACCATAGCTGACCAAAATGAGTTCATTCTACAGCTGATGCCGCAGATTGCAGATATGAGGGTAGAAATGCAAAGGAGACATGATCTTCCTCCACCAGGATTTGCTGCTAACGCTGCTGATGGGAGGAATCCAATCTACTTCCCTTTCTCAAATATGGATCCAACTCAGAAACAACCATCTACACCTTTTCATAATCCATCGGTTATAGATCTGACTACCCAAAATCTCCAATACGCTTCTACATCCTATAAAACTCCACCTACTCTCCAAAACAACCATCCCAAATGCCATCACATCCTCAAAATACCCATCATCAAACCGCTCCACCACCAATAAATCAGAACCAAAATAAAAATCAAAATACTTTCAATCCCCAAACACCCCACCACCACTTAAATCAGAATACCAATCCTCACACGTACCCACAGAATTATCAAACCTCTCAAAATGTCCCTCTGTAGTTCCATCCTTACAAAAGAGAGACACTTTCCAAATTCCCGTCCCTACTGAGCACGAGGCGCACGGTTCTGAGCTGGACCATTACGAGGAACAGGAAAAGGGGTGGAGGGAAAAGGAGGAGTTGAAGGTCGACACAAAGGAAGAGATCAAAAAATGCATGAAAGAGTTTCAATGTGTCCCTGATATTGCCGGGCTTAGTAATGAAGACTTATGTATTCATCAAAATTTGAACCTTCCAGAAGCGTTCAAAATTCCGAAGTTTGACACCTTTTGAGTAGTGGGAAACCCTATGAATCATCTGAGAGCCTACTGTTACCAATTCGTGGGAGTTGGAAGGAATGAAGCTTTATTTATGAGGCTCTTCAGTCAAAGCCTGTGCGGAGAAGTTCTTGAATGGTTCACCTCGCATGAAACCAGGCAATGGCCCAACTGGAATGAATTGGCCAATGATTTTGTTGATTAATTTGCTTACAACATAGAAATTATTCCCGATCGATACTCTTTGGAGAAGATGAAGAAAAAATCAACATCGAGTTATATGGAGTTAGCCTATATGTGGAGAAAAGAAGCAACAAGGGTGAGACCACCCATGTGTGAGAAGGAAATCGTTTAAGTATTCGTGTACGTGTAAGAGCCGGAATATTATGCTAGAATTATGTTGCTTGTTTGAGCAGGTTTGCCGAGATAGTTAAGATTTGTGAGACTATCGAAGACGGTTTAATGTCAGGAAAAATAGCCTGTAAAGGCGCATCACCTGGATCATAAGGGTTGTTGAAAAAGAAAAGAGAAGAAATCAATATTGTTTCATACAGGGGAAGGAAAACCCCCAGAATCTCATCTTATTCCCAAGGTCATTCTCGGCCTTCCCCAAAGTCCTACCAAGCTTGCTACACGCAATCTAGTCATCGCAATAGCCAGAATGCTATCGCCACTTATCGAAACGTCCAAGCTCCACTATACCTAAGTCCATCCCCAAATTGTCAAAATACATCTCCCATTTACCCAAATCATCCTCCACCATACCGAATTCCATCTCCCCACAAGGAAGTCGCTCCCAACTGTGCGAACGTACTGTCTAGCTACCGAGCACCCCCTCCTATTTATCAAGTCCAAGCTCCACTATACCAAAATTCCCTTCCGAATTACCAAGCTCCATCACCAAACTACCAAACAAACACATATCCAAGAAGCCAAGATCCCCGTCAAAATACAAAAAGTTATCAACAGGTGCCTTCTCCTCAACAAGGCGGTTATGACCCTCCTCGACCCTGATTTGAGAAAAATCCTTTAAGGAACTTCACTGCGCTCCCTGAAAGTAGGACAAAGTTGTACGAGTGACTGGCTGCGGCTGGATACATCCACCCTGTGGGGCCCAAACCCGTGGATGTCAATTCAAAATTTCATAGACCAGATCAAAGATGTGCTTATCATTCCAATAGTATTGGGCATGATACTGAAGATTATAGCAACCTCAAGCACAAAATTCAGGATTTGATTGATCAAGAGGTAGTCTCTGTCCAACCGGCGGCACCAAATGTCCACACCAACCCGTTGCCAAATCATGGAGGCAGCAGTTCCAATATGATCGAGACGGACGAAGACTGGTGTGGGACGAAGATGATTACTCACATTGTTCACGATTATTTGGAAAAGGCTATCGCTTCTTTAAGCGTCAAATAGAAGAGAGAGTTCGTTATTTTGACACCTGCAAAAGGTATTGATTTGGTGCCGTAAGAAACTCTCGTCAAGCATAAGTTTGTTATTGAAACTGCTGCTGCTCAAGGCATGACCACGCCTGGTAGATGTTAAACTCCTGACGAGCTTGCTCTCGGAGGTTAGAAGAAGGATCAGGCTAAAAGGCCGATAAGCGAAGGAATTCTGGAGAAGAATGCAGCCAAAATGATGTGCACATTGTCTATGAATAAGAAGAAAAAGAAAATGAGGGTTCAAAATTTTAGTTGTTTTAAAATGAGAGGAAACACCTCTATCTATTGAAAACAAATGGTAGGTGTACAAAGATTTATTGTTGCCGTATGAGAAGGTTTATGATTATTTAGAAACTCACACTTTTATAAATGTCACAACCTTTTATAAAAGTTAAAACTTTTGCATAAAAATCACAACTCTTCATATAAAGTCGCAACTTTACATAAAGTCACGACTTTCATAAAAGTTACAACTCGTCATTAAAGTCGCAACATTCATAAAATCACACAAGTTTCATAAAAGTCACATTATTTAGTGAAAGAGGATGAATAGTTTTGGGGAAAGTTTTTATTAAAGTTGTTACTCTTCATATAAACGTAAATATTCATAAAGTCACATACCTTTCAAGAAAGGGAAAACTATTTTTGAAAATAAATAAAACATAACGGGGAATTTTTCTAAATTTGTGGCGGACACAAATAGGCGGGAGCGTAGGTTCTCTTCGTGTATGGCAATATATTAAATAAAATTTAAAAGTCCACATATTTTTCAAGAACGGAGAAAGAACATATTTTTCAAAATAAATAAATTTTAAAAGTAAATCTAGCTTGTGGTGACGCCACAGCAGGTCTGGGGTATCTTTTATATGAATATATACATATGATTGGTTTATTTTCGGCTTCTTGAGAATTTGCGAGAGAAAAAACCTCATTCCATTCATTGAACCCTCTGGATTAATTAGTAAGTATTCCTTCTATGAATTCAATTTCTTTCACCCTGAGATTTTATCTCGAAATTAATGAGTTTGAGTGGCTAAAACGTCATTTTTACCTTCTAAATCTCTTGTCTTTTCTTTTGTTTTTACCTTCTTTTGAGCTATTTTTAAGAAACTCGAAAAAAAAAAATTGTAAAATTACAAAAAGGATAATATTTCTACTAAAAAACATTCCAATCCAAGCTAATGCAATAATAACATGAATTCAAGAAAGGGTATTAAAATCATCAATATTCAAACTCTTTAAGGATGAAGTAAAACGAATTAACATGCTGGAAACGTGGGAGAACGATCCCAACGTTATGAGCGACTCACATACTTGATCGACTCAAATCCTTAGCGAAAGTACCAAACTTCTGATTGATCTTTGATGAAATTGCCCCTTTGTCCTTCTCTGTTATCTTCTCCTTTCTCCTTAGCCCTAGCATAAAAAATTTGATTTTCTAGAGTTGATTACGTTCATTCGTGACCCTATGTAAAACGTCTAAAAAATGGAATAAAATAATAGGAAGTGCAAAGACAAAAATACCTCTTTAAAATCTAGGATTGGAAAAAATTTCCTAATCTGCCAGCCAACTTCAACAAGGGCATTATAACTCACTCATACAAAGTCGAAATCGCGCAGCAAAATTCGCTTGTGTGGAAAGGTCGTTCAAGAGATTTCCAAAACCATACGTAGAAGTATCTATAAGTCAGTTTGAGATAGAAGGTCCCGGTCATTTGAAGTTGACCAAAACCTCCACTTTTCAACTAAAATTTTTGATTGTTTCTAACAATTCCAAAAAATAAGTATTTTCAGATTTTAACTCCTATCTAGTTCTTTCTAGTTGTAAAGTGTTACAATATATTTAGGATAAGGTTTCTATAACTTGGGTCAAGACTTATCAAGTTGTCATTAGAGGTTTCTGGTTGTGGTGAACATTCAGGATATTGAGATTCATTGTCACTATATGGAGGGAATTCTCCGAATAGAGAGGAGGCTAACATCAATGTGTTACACTACATTTGTTTCCTCATTTCATTTTATATAAAAAAAAAAAATAAATTTGAAGGTTCTCTTTTTAAATGTGAGTGAATTTCCAAATTAACTGGTAAAAAATGAACCAATTTCATAAAACACACCAAATATTGGTAAAAAAATGTTATTTAAGAAAGTGAATACAATTAATATACCTGATATAAGAAGAAAATGACAGACAAGAAAACACTTATTTCTTTTACACACTCACATTAGCTTATCTTGATTCATTCAATCCTATTTCAATCAAACTAAGATTTTTACCAATTAAAAAATAGTCATTAATGCAAGATATGCCTTATTTCAGAAGAGATCAATGTGACGATAATTCCCAAGTATTTAGTCCTCCTAAAAAAGTAGTCAAAATTTTTCTTTAAAAAATGGAGAAAGTGAAGAAGGGGATAGGTTGTGTCATATGTAGCGTGACGTCATGGGTAGAAGAAGATGGCGGCGGAACAGTTTTCTCAATCAATATTGTTATTACGTCGATGTATTCTTCAAACAAATTTACTGAATTGAAGAAGAGATGACCTACAAAATTACTAAGACATATAGAGATTATCGGACATTGCATGTCAAAATAAGGGATACTTCATATTTTTCATAAATCCCTCTTTTTTCCTTTTTAATTATTCGTACTTGTGATGTTTCAAGAATTTCGAAATTTTCACTAATATTTGTTGTTGATCCACATTTATATGATGGTTTTAATAAAAACAAAATAGGTCGGAGATACAAATATATCCAAAGAAAAAATCTTTTGTAAAGTTTAATTAGGTGTTCCAACACCAAATAAAATTTGACTAAGGTTACAAAGCACTAACGTTATTTTATTTTCAAAAAATGTTCTTTATTCGATTTTAGTATAACCAGAAAAAAAAAGAAACACCTTCAGTAAATAATATCAAAACTGCATTTAAAAAATTTAGGGCAAACTCTTAAAACAATGTTATTAACTATATATTTTTCATAAAAATTTCTAGTAATTCAGTTTTTCTAGAATCAATAATTTATTGTTCGCTTTGATGAGTTGTCCCCAAATAATTTTATTAACTTTTTATATGACAAAAATCATGTTGTACACTGAAAAAAACCTAAAAAAGAAAATTATTGAATTTGATAAGTCAAATTACTTGATTTCTCCAGATAAAAAAAAATGTTATCTTATTGTACGGAAGTTTCCATATAGAAGAAAATTTTTCTTATTTTAAATTAAAAATTGGGACTTAGAGAAAGAGAAAATGGAGGAGTCGATTACAAGGTATGGTCAGCCTCACCAATAAAATTGAAAATCCAGTAAGTAAACAGGAGCAATTCTTTGTATGTTTTAAATCTTTATTTCTCAAAGAATCTATAAGATTATTTATAATCTCTCTTCGGATGCATATTTTATCCTTTATTTCTATCAAGTGTTTATGATATTCACTAATAGCTGTTGGAATTCTTACCCCCCCAAATTGCCTAAGGAAAAAGTTTATTCTATACGTTCCTTAGTAGATTATAACAGTTACGTTTTGTCAAGCAAATAAAATAATAACACACTATTTTATTGCGGAAAACCCCAACATTTAAGTGTAAAAACCATGACCTACATATCTGAGATTACATAGTTATATAACCTAAGGAATTTTAAACTCTAATTCCTAGAGGAATTATAAACTATAGTTCCTAGTAAAGAAATTATGAACTTTAAGTTCTAGCCACCCAAAGACACAAAAAACCCCAATTTTATATCTTCTACCAGCCGTCAAGTTACTCAACTGTTTGACGAGATCATATAAACATTACCGATTTAATCAAAAACTCTTAATTCACAATATACAAACGTTTCCTCACAAAATTGGCATAATACTCCAAAGGGAACTCTCAAAAACTTCTCTCAAACTTCTAATCGTATTTTTGATCTTCTCTATATGTAAGTGCGCAATTTTATAAGCGAAAAATCTCACCCTATTTATAGCATTTGAATTAATCCAAAAACCTATTACAACTATATCCTGCTTCATGTAGGACTCTCTTTTGGTGAGAACTCTAGTTCCACGCATCTTAACCTTATTTTTAAACTTTAAACTTTGCCGCATCAAATCCTGGCTGAACTCAACTTTGGCTTCTTATTCTTAATGTCTTTGCCGCCAAAAACCTACGTTCTTGCCGCATCCAAATAAGTGTTCCTAAGCATGTAAGAAGTAATAAAGACGCATCTTTTACTAACAAGTAGATTATAATATTCCTTCTTTCACTTGGATTTGAATCATTCTAAAATCATTATGCACAGATTTTTTACTTTATGGATGCTTCCTAAAGAAAATTACAAAGTTGCTACTTAATTTGCATTCTCGCGTAAGACTAGTTAAATGAATTCAGGTTGCTCAGGTTGCTCCATAATGCACCGACACCGGAGTGTCAATATCCAAACTCTAAACGTACATATTCCTATGTACCTAAAAATTCCCCCTTTTTGATGATGACAAAAAAATGATTACAAAGTGGCTATTATTCTCGTGTGATTTCATGCTCATGTGAAACTGGTGTTGATTCAGAGAACTACCTTGCGCGAAAAACTCCTAATAAACTAAAACCTTCTGTGTTGGTTGCTTGTTGATTGTTTTGTGAGGAAGGAAATAAACAAGAGTCCAAGCGGGATTATTCGAAGTGCGCTGTACACTGAGGTGACGTTCTCCTATACAATTCGGAATAGTCTGAGTCTGTAAGCATCACTGTGCAAAACCTTGTTTCTTTCTATTTGATACGTATGTGTGTTATCCAAAATATTTCCAGATTCTAAAATAATTCTCCCTTTTTAATGATGACAAAATATACATTACAAACACACAACAAATAGACATACATTTTTCTTTTTTTTCCATGTGGAAATTACAACTCCTTAAACTGTTTACATACTTTCAAACACCGAGGAATTAACAAATTCCCTCTTTTGAATATGAGCAAAGATTGATTTGCTCGGATTTGAAAAATAAGTACACACAAATACATTATGTTACTGCTTCCCCTTTGACATCAGGTCAAAAGGAAAAAAACTATTGTGAAGGCATACACATACTAATAGCAGCACATTGGAAATAATGGCCACTAGCTATCACATACCTCAAACACATAAAAATCAAGAATTCAGTTAGCTTATAAAAAGATTGTTGGCACAAAACTTATGAGAAAGACATAACATGAAACTCAAAACCCAACATTTAGAATTAATGAAAAGCATATGCACAACAAATGTTAAGTGAAAATTAACATAGAATACAAGCCTTGTGATGAGAAAAATATTTTGAAGTCAAAGTCTAAAGTTGGCTATTTCCTGGTCGGTTAATAAAAAGAATCGATGAGATTAAATAAAATTTACATTTTTATAGTAGCCAAAGAGATCTTAGATTAACAAGATTAGACAGCCTGTTTAATTTCAAAGATGTTTAATCTTGTTCAATCGACATGTACCCTTGGCAGATAATAATAGTCCAAATTAATCTTCTAGTTCAATAAAGCAGGAATAAGAGGGTGAACAAATTTTATTAAATAGCATTTGCTCGAACGGTATAACTTGAAAAATCGGCTTATAAATTTGTGCCGTAAAAGGTAGGCTCGGGTTTACTTCAGGGCAGCCCACCTAAATACTGTTTTTTTTCATACGACAATCAAAGTTGATATGGTTCCCAACTAGAAGAACTAGGTTTGAAAGAGGGGTAGAAAACCGAGGAAAGGTCAGCTAGATGCACCAAGTTTAGGACCTAACAGTGAACTTTCTTTTCAAGGTAATGGTCCCCAAAAAATGATTCCCAAGAATGTAAATCCTAAAGGACTTTAATCAAAACCAAAGATTCCCCCTAAGGAACTCAGAACTCTACTTTCTTTTATCTATATTTATAATGGCACCAAGATAGAGGGTGACTCCATAAAAGGTCTTCTAAATCTTTAGAGTAAAAAGAGTAGTAAATCCTATAGGGAGTATAGGGTAGTTTTGTGAAGAGATGAATAAAAAGAAAGATAAATATTTGTTTCATATCGGTGAGTACGAGCTTTTTAGGGGGATGAAGATCTTTTTGGACAAGGGAAGAATAGAAATAGGTTCAATCTGCATGACTTTATATTAATGATGAATAATTTATAGGCACATACCTGTAGAATCTCTATGATAATGTTAAATTTTCTTCAATTTTTACCAAGTTCTATCCTGTGTAGATGCAAATACATTATTATAGGATGTTGAGTAGCATGACGTTGTTAAAGGGTGTAGTACGAGAATACCACGTTAAGATACAAAAAACTGAGAATAGGAAAGTCGCAAGCAGTTAATTCGAGGGGACTAGTTGATGCGCAATGGTCATTATCTATTTGTGGGATACTCAGGTGACCTTAATCATCCCCAAATATACTAATTTGTCTTTGGATAAGGGTTTCATGGAATGATAATATTTTTTGATGGGATGGAGCATCAGATGTGCACATAACTGTTAGATACTTGCATAATGTTGGAAATGGTACTTTAAATCATATGAGATGTTCGAATCTATCATTGTATGTTTATTGTGTATGGTTTTACCCTTTTGGGATTAAAAATGTTGAAGCGAATGTGGTGAATCTATTAACTTTTTTAATATAGTGCCTGGAGCAGGAATTTGTTTTTTAAGTTTTCAATCAGCATATGAAAAAATAAATGATTAAAATGAGTGAATGTTGAAATTGCTCTTCCTCATAACTTTCTTGGCAAATTTCAAGGTTAGAAATTAAGGAAGCCAGACTCGCTTAGGTCTTTGTTTAATCAAAAGGGATGAATACGATCTCTATGAGCCCATTGGGGCAAAAGACTGTTTTTTCTGGAGGAATATACATTGTTCATAATGAGGGAGAGTTTCATAAGGTCCTCTTGCTGTATTGTAAGCATTTACTCTGTATTCGCGCAACACCCCCACCAATTTGCTCCCCCCCCCCCCCCTAGAGAGGCTTCTGAGTTACAAAAAATTAGTATAAACAAAGAAATCCAAGAAGAAAGTGGGTTTGAGACCAGGATGCAGGTCTTGAGGGCTCAGAGGGAGGGTACTAGGGATTGGGGTGGGGACGGATCAGGAAGAGGTGGGGCCATGGGGAGGGGGCTGGGCCAAAAGTATCAAGGGGGAATGCCTAGAAAAGTAGATTCAGGCACTTAAATTTGCCCGTTGTCAAAAGTATAGTTATTGCTTTTAACTCGCATTAGATCTTGTTCACATTTGGTCTATGATCACAACTAATTTTTTCTTTTTTTTCGCTCCTTGAGTAACACTTGTTCAGCAATTTCAATATTTGAGGAATCAAAGTGCTGGATCAGTTGATTTTGTACCGGTCCCATTAGGGAGTTTGAGTTTTCTTTCTTGAGATCAGCATAACTTTTTCAAGACAATATACTCAAAACTTAATTACAAGGAATGGCTGACGGAAAGAATAGGGTATGGCTTACGACGACCGGGTCTCTGGAAAGAGTCAGTGATTGATAGGTCATTTTCCGCCCAACCTAGAAAGAGTGCGTAATCCCATCCGGTCGTACTCTGGCCTCGCTCCTTGGTGATTTTTAGTTATGACAATGTGGGCAGATGTGAGTTCTAGAGATGTTAAAAGAATTTGATAGTTTTTTATCAGTCGCAGGAGAACTTACTAGTTTATCTTAAAATCAATAGGATTGGCCTCCCATTCCTTCAGAGTCGATTTAAGGTTCAGGTACGGGATTCATTTTTATGGCCATCAAAGCAAGGTCTATCTCTGACATCATACTGTCTGAACCCTGTTCCGCAAGTTGCATACAATTGCTTGTTCCTTTTCTTTGTTTTTCGTTTTGTTGAGAAGCTCCTTCTTTCTATTTTTTGGGATATCACTTCTTCAATTCTACTGCCCACATAGGACAATTCTTAATTTGATAATCAATTTTTCCACACTTGAAGCATCAGTAAAGATTGGTCTGGGTGATAGGGAGGTTTATATGGTGTATTTGTAGATTTAAGGGTGCCTTGTTAAAAGTTAAATAAAACAAAAGCTAGGCCCAGTGCTACCCCCTAGATTTAAGCCCTTACAAGAATTTCGTGAAGTTTCGGACTTATAGTGTCAATCATCACCCATCCATATCTGATTGCACTTTTAGGTCTTTAAATCAAAGATTTTTCCCTTTGTTTCCTTCACCTCTTTTGTTAACATTCATCTCATAAGTTTTGAGATTTCATACTAAGTCTATCCAGAGTTCATATTGGTTGTCTATTGGCTTCTCTAATTCAATGATTTTATTCCTCAAGACCTGGTAGAGTCCTAAGTCCTTTTCAACCTGTTCATAAGTGATGGATACTGTGGCCCTGAAGGATATTAATTCTCGTTACCAATAGTGGTGCAACTATGGAATATATCTTGAACGTAATTCTCCAAAAGACTTAATAATAAGAGCACATTCTGGCTAATTCCGAAACTTTCAGACAGTAAGTGACAAGCGACGTGAGAAATTTTTTTAATCCTGCGGTATCACAGATTTTATTAAGAAGATGGTACAAACCTGGAGATAGGATGTAAATCATTAGGTCCTAGGCCACATACAAAAAATGCCCATAGCTTTTGCATTCTTTCCTTGCATCTTTTGTGAAGAAGCTATGCATCGTATTTTAGGTTGTGGTATGGAGTTAATGGTACATTAGGAAATGCTAACCCTTAGTTCATATCTTTAACTGGCTATGAAGTCTTCCATCCTTGGCGTGCACACCAAGTAGTACGTTATTATAAAGTTTAAATACATGGTCGGAGGTAGAAGTGTTGCCCCTGAACAATAGGACCAAGATGTTGAGATAAAGAATTCATAAATGATCATATCTTTGAGTTATAAACACTCCTTTCAAAGTAATACCTTCTCGGCGTAACCAATTGTGGAAGTCTGGCACCCAAAATCCCCTAAGGAACAGGTTTATTCTATAGTCCTTGCAAAATTACATTAAACAATAAGTTTGGGTTGATATCAGATAACCTACAAAACGGACTTTAAGTAAGTAGCAACAGGTTTTGATCTGCCGAAAAAAAAACCCCAATTCTTAAGGGTTAAAAACACGACCTACAACACTGTAGGATTAATCTCCACTTTATGAAAGCATGAAAAGTCTCAACAAAAAAAATTCAATGGCTATGGAACCTAAGGAATTCTACAACTTAATTCCTAGATTGTATTAGAAACTCTAGTTCCTAGGTAAAAAATTGTATTAAAGGCATCAACTTCTAGCACACAAAGACACAAAGAACCCCAGGTTTTATATCTTATACCGTACGTCAAGTTTCTCAAACTTTGTTAGACGAATAATGCACACCACACTCGATTGTATGGCAAAACTCTCGTAATTACATAGGACAACGTTTTCCTAAAAAATTAGATAAACACTCCAAAGAAATCTCAAAAACTCTCTCAAACCTCGTGATCATGTTTTGATATGATCTCCATGTAACGTGCGCCAATTTTTCTCAAAGAGAAATTCTCCCTAATGTATCGATTTGCGCTTGAATCCACAACCTTCAACTAGGAACGTCTTACTCAGTGTAAGGACTCCTCTTTTTGGTGGAACTCCTAAGGTCACGGCATCGTCAACTCCTGTCGTCAACTGGACATTGCTCGCGCATCAAATTCCTTTGTTTGAACTCAACTTGTCTCTTATTCACTATTTGTCTTTTCCGCAACAAACCTTTACGCTTCTTGCAGCCGACCTCAAGTAACTTTTCCTTCAGAAATACGGATAGTAAATATAAGACGGATGTTTTACTTAAGCATAGTAGGAGTGATAGCTATTCCGTCGGTCAATGACTTTGAATTCCTCCTACATCTGGTTTCACATGATTGTTCCTACTTTAAGTATGCTTCCTAAGAATACAAAAGTCTGTATCTTAAAGGTTGGGAGTACTTGTGCTGGCGAGGTGTAAGCTACTGGTGAGAGAAAGGTCTAGGGGGGCTAGGATGGCTCTATAATGCACCGCACACGGTAGGGTCCTATGCCAAAAGAGACACAGTACATAGTAATGAGGAAGCACAAAGAGATAATGTAGGTAATTGACCCACGGCACTCCCCTGTGGGTCCCCTGGGGAAAGGCCGAATAAGTTTAAGGAATAATTAAAACTATGTGGAATGCCGGTGCATAGGTGCGCACAAGCTCGTTAGCCAGCTGGACGACCCCTTACTATATTGCGCCGTCCCTTGGCGACGATAGAGTATAGGGATAAGAACCAACTTTGTATGCAATTTCCATTGACCTCGAATGGTAGAATTTGGGTAGAGTCACGACGCGCTGAAACGAGAGCCAGCGTCGATGGACTGGGAAGGTTTCTTGTTTTAGGGAGCGGACGAGTCTTTGGCATCAAAGTAATGGAGGTGCGGGGCCAGGGGCGGGGCATATAAGGTGAAGAAAGAAAGGGAACCCACCAGGGAACCAATAGAGAGCGTAGATTGACAACTCCTAATGACCAACGGAGGAGATTAATCAGGTTTCATAAAAATCGTGAGTGGTGAGATTCTGACAATCATTTTTGTCTTTTAAAATATCAGCTGTCAAAAAGATATAACATGCATAATGTATTATATATGTGTGGTTGTTCCTATAGTTGTACTTTAATTATACAAGATAATACTTAGAAATTATGGAATGCGGTTATTACTTCTATGTCAAGTGACGTTCTTCCTCTTTAATTTTAAAAAATAATATTTTCTAATTGAAAACTTGAGGTTGAAGTTTTACCTCAGATATGTTATTCTTTAATGACATGTTAGTTTGACTCTTAAATGGAACCATAATCTAAAGTTGTTGTATTAATACCTTGAATAGTGGTTGTGACTATTAACTTCTCACTAATGATAAAATTAAAAAATGTATAGCTTGATTATTTTCAAATATCTTTTTTATGGATGATATCAAAATGAATACATTAAAATTGACAGAAAGGAGTATCGAATGTGATATTTTTCTTTGATTTACTAAATATTGAGGTCAAATTTAGAGATAAGGATCAGAAAAGCTGGATTTAATTAGTTATAAGTGTTAATATTATATTTTTATCATGAGTATAGATTATATTATACTAAACAAAATTAAGCAGCATATGGATTAATTCAAAAACATGGTTAGAACAGTATATGTTTTTCGAGTTGGAAAATGTCAATTCTAAACATATCTTTTATTTTATCAGGTCATTGGTTATTACCCCAATGAAACTCGTAAATATTTTTTCTCGCCTGAAACTCAAAAGTCATTATCGTGAGAAGCCCGAATTTTTGTCATGAAATTGGTGTGAATTAGCAGTAATGGAAGAAAATGACATATTATGCAAATAACAATGCGCAAGCGGTGAGTCATTGTGATGAGGAGTATGAGAGAAGAAAATAACGCTTGCGGAATTCAGAGCGAGTCTGATAATCTTGCCAAAAGGGCAACATCAATAAATGACAACGAAAAAAGTACGATTTTTTGGAAGTAATGAGTAAATCTGATTAAAAGGTGGTAAAACTTATAGATGTTTTAGGTGGATTAAGTGCTTTCGTTTGTTAGTTTGGGCAATCATAGCTTATTTGCACTGTGATCGGAGGAACTAAATGAATTCATAGGAACTTTATTGTATGCTTTTTAATCAAGATTTTGTGTTTTTGACCAAAAAAAAAAAAAGTCTCAAATTGAAATTAACAAATTAGTTGATGAGTCTGAAAACAAGTGTTTGTAATGATTTGATCAACCTCTTGATTTGTTAGGAAAAAACTATTCATAAAATTGTAAGTTATTTGTTAGTTGAAGATTATTTTATTTGAAAATTGTCTCCTAATCCAATTATACAATCTATGCCACTTCTTCCGAGAAAATGTTAATAGAATGGTAAGAATAATTATCTTTATTTTGGACTGACCGGGGCCAAGTCCTTCATGACATAACTTCTCATTGATGAAACTCCCTTATATCACTCATTATTATCTTCTATGTTTCAAGGAGATAAAGCACAAGTATCCCCCTAGAATATGAACCAAAATCTCTGAAACACCAAACTAATAGGGTCCTATACACCTCCCCCCACCCGTCACTCCGAACGCATATTTTTAAATCTTTTTGTACCTTTTTGTCTAACGTGGCAAGTTCAACCCATGAAACCGCAGAAGTTTCGTTCTGTCACAACGATTGACACAGTGTAAATATATTTTTTTATTTTAAAAAAATTAATTTTACTAAAAAAATATTACTAAAATATTCTTATTTTCTTTATCTTGAGTTTAAATTAAGTTAATACACTTTTTTTTAACTTTGTACCAAAACTTCTAATTTTTTTCTTGATTCATCATTTTTCTATTGATCTTATTTTTTTTGTTTTTCGTTTTCATTTTGATGTGAAATTTAATTCCGAGTTTCTAAAATTACTTAATTTTGAACTGATAATAAATGAAGAGAACCAAATATAACATCAAAAATAAAATGTCAAAACTCAAGAACACTTTTAAAATATTAGTTTTAAAAAAAAAGAAAATAATCTTTTTTAAAAATTGAACGTGTGAAAAATAACGAATAATTTTTTAAATGGTTAACGTGAGAAAAAACTTAAGAAAAACATTATAATAAAGAAAGAAAATAAAGATAATTAAATTTACTAAGTTCTATTATCATAATATTTGTACTCAAATAATTATAAAATTAGTAACAATAATCGATATTTGTCCAAGTTGTGTGCTCATCACTTGTCTTCAAAGTGAGTGTGCAATTCTCTATGAATTTTCGAGGTAGTATGTTATAGATATGTATTAATTTTAAATTAGTTTGCGGGGGAAGGTGTGGGGTTGGGTTGAGGGCGACGGGGTGGGTGGAACAAGAACTGTCTAGTTAACTTTAGTGTGTCTTTGAATATTTGGCCATAGTACAGATTGGATACTTGCGCCTTATCCCTATTGCTAATTATGTACACTCTTGGAAATTGATCTACCCAATTTATGTAACCCTATAATCTTCTATTTTTTGCAAGTAAAAATCTCCTCCCCTATTAAATATGATGGTTTACTCTACAATAGCAGAACATTCAGCACAATTATCTTTGGCCTATAATAAACATGGTCAGCCATGGACAGTTTTTCTCATTTGAACTCCATTGTTTATATTTTTTTTAGTTTTGTGTTTCATGTAACCTCTAGGTCATTTATCTACTATTGACTCACCACCTATTCTTCCTTCATTGCAAGGTAAATGTGGTCCAATATAGTGATCGTCTCACTTTTTTAGTAAACTTTGGAAGTAGTAATTGCCTTTTTTTAGTGACTGAAAGTGGTCAGTCATAACAGGCTCAACTTCTCATTGAAACTCCATTATGAAACAACCATTGTTCCGTCTTATAGAAACGCCATTGGGGGGAATTTAACGCCATTCGTAGTATTTGGATTTTTCTAATTAGTCTAGATCTTTGACGAATCGGAAGTCAATTAAGTTGTGAGGGGAATCTAGTATAAATATGGTTGATTATTTATAATTTTATTAATTGAGGGGGGATATATATCTATTAATTGAATGCCTTACGAATTTATCAATTAGAATTTGGGAAGTGTCGCGATTAGAGGTGTGTTATGAAATGGGTCTTGGAATTATTAGATAGACTCAGTTTAACGTGAACCCACTTTGGTGTTGGAAGATTTATTGCTATGGAGGCGCCTCTTTCGTTGGTCCAGACAGACTTAAAGTCGGTAAATAAACCCCTTCAACGACTTATTCTGCATTTTTTGATTATTAGATCTAAGGAACGAACACACATGTGTTTCGACAGTTTTCTTACCATCGTCAGGCTAAAAGGAAGGTTTTTCCTCCCCCAATCCAATTTTCGATCCGTTGATGCAATAGAATGGGTATCAACAATGCGGAAGGTTTGAATAGTAAAACCATTGTGGAACAAAGCCTTAGTTTGCGATACTTGATATCATGAATATGATCTTGGGTTTTAGAATTGTTAGTAATTAGGGTAATTAGTGATTGTTTATGAGTTTGTTTCCCGTTTTTTTTAATTATATTATTATTTCTAAACAAAGAAACAAAAGCGAATCCATAAAGAAGGATTAGGAGTTTAAGTTGTTTCGAGGTAGGTGCATGATTTGTGATTCTACAATATGTTGGTTCATGATTCATTGTGAGTATTATGTATGTGAACGTTGCGTTATTGATCACACCTTTTGTAAATTAATATGAAGGAATACCTATATGCCAGGAATCACTTCTTAACTGTACGATATGAGAATATACTGTGTGGTGAGTTGCGGTGTTGGAAAGTATTGGGGACACGTTTCGACATAACAATTAGGATAAGTTTTCAAGTTCCTGTATGTATAAACACGAGATTTTATTGATATATTTTTACATAAATATGGATCAGGTGCCATGTAATAGTATGCTAACAGTTTGAGTGTGAGTTTTATGAGAGGACCAACACTTGAAAATAATTTCTATTTTGAGAATTGTGAAATTGACGTGTTCAGAGATATGATAATATGTATATGGGTTGTTAATTGGCATGATTGACGATGTTGTATTTGTATTGACTGCCTTATGTTACATTCGTCGGATAACAGTTGTAATCCATCAATAACTGTGGGTGTGTACTGATACAATCGTGCTATTATTTTTGTTTGAATTACATGCAGATTCAGGCGCACTATTGACATACCTGTTGTGAAGATCAATGTTGTGGCTTAGGAATATAAGTGTGAGCTAATTCTTAGGCTTACAATGAGTTCTTCATTCGCTTGCCACAATTTTGGACTTAGACTCTTCTAGTAGTTAATATTTCGTTTTGTGTGGGGTGGTACCCCTTCTTGTTTAGACTTTGATTCCTCGTTTAGTTATTTAGTACATTGACTTCAGTTTAGGATGTTCTTTAGGCATTAGTATGATTAGTGTTTTGTTAAAACGTTTGTGTCGTTTGTGGGGACTCTATTTTTAGATGTCATTAAACCTACTCCGCATCTTAAATGCCTTAGTTTTCATTAAAAGTTTTTATTGGGTGTGTGTAATGGTTCTCCACCGAGGGTTAGTATTGAATGTGAATCACGCGTTATGGGTTGTAACAATTATTCACTCATTCTTCTTCTGTTATGTATTCTAACTCAGGTAAAGGAGATGTCATGTCATTTATCTACCAAAAATTACAGCAAATATTGTTCTTATTATTGCAAGGAAGAACATCTCCCATAAAATAGTGTGGTAGGTAAATTGTATCACAAAGTTGGAGTAATTCGATTTTGTAACTGATAAACGTGGTAGGTCAGCCATAATTGGCATAAACTTCTGATGAACTTTATTTTCACTCATTTTATTCTTTTTAGGTCTTGAAACTTAAAGAACCATACGTTATTGCCTATCCAGAATACTCCATAATCTTACCTATTAATGACAGAAAGAATGTATCACTACCGTATAGTGATGATCTTATGTTCAAATGTCAAGAAAAAATAGAGCGCATATAACTGAGAAATAAAAGTTCTTCTTAGTGAAGGAAGATGTTCTTATAAGGAAGCTTTGGATAACTTGTTGGTCTCATATTTATTGACTTCTACTTGGAGATTGACGTATGTTTTCCGAGAAGAAAAGTTAAGAAACTATTGCAGAATTGCGTGATGCAAAAAGTTGTGCCGTGGGTTTTAATCTACTTAAAAAGGGCAAGACTTCTTCATGTCTCACCTAAAAATTGTTTAATTGTATTTTTCTAATTTCACCAATAAAAAAACACTTGACTTTTCCAATACTAAAATATATCATCCTGTAGTTCTTTTATTGTAGTGTTTTGGACATAAAATATTACTCTCTAATAAGGTGAAGTAATCTCGATGCATCAACCTAAATTTTGTTCTCTATCATGTGATTGACATTTTTTTTATGGGCTTACTAGATGTTATGGAACTTTTTTTAAACGTAGGTTTACATGGTAGAAATAAATATTGTATGGACACAAAGACTAGGGGAAAGTGTGTGTACACCTTAATATAAACTTGTCCTCAAACTAAATGTGTGATTACACAAATGTGTTACTAGAAAAATTGACTTTAAAAAAGGGTCTGTGTCTGGCATAAACCCACTTTTGGATTGTGGAATCTGAGGCACATTAGAAAAAAAACTCTTATTCGGCCGAAAAGGGACATACAGTTAGGTGTACATCTTACCCCCTAACCCTAGATTCAACTGTAGGGACGAGTAGTGTTTTTCACTACTTAAAATTGATATTTGGCAAGACTTCTTACATCAAGTTATGGTGATTAAAAAATTGAATCAAAAAATCTTGACAAATGGCCGTACGAAAAGACATGGTGATCGTCAAAAATATGTTCTCAAAAACTAGATAATCACATAAATATTCAATCATGAACGACAATATCATTGAGCTCTGTCCATTTATACGTTTGATAATTTCATCCATTCTCTTTCGATTAAACTAAACTATGCTCTTTAAAAATCAAAGATATATTAATATGTGTATAGAACTTTTCCATCCCATTTCAAGGAATGGTTTTTTCTTTACTATCATGACTAGCTTGATTGTTTATGGTTTGAAATATCTCGTTACGAGAGTTTAACACGGTGGGTTTGTCATTTTAGCGAAGCAATTTTTGATGAATTAACCAATATGGATGATACGAGTGATGAAATGTATATATGGTAGCTATGGAAAGAAATTTTTTATGGACACTACATAGGCATGTTGAATGCTAAGTTTACCAGTATTATTTTCTTGAATTCATTTAAGGTAGTTAACAGTAATCTTTCTTGACCTTCTAAAAGGTTGTAACTTAAAACTCTTAATATCATTCCTGTATTCCAACCGATACTAATCAGGAAGTCGTCCTTTTTTCCTCCATTCTTTTTCCTCAAATCAATTGATAATGTTTTATTTTTGAGTTTATCACAATACCACTGTTCGTACATTTAGAGAAACAATCTTAGATATATTTCTTTTGCACTTCTCCAATTTTATTGTTTTGATTCAGCGGGGAAACACTACTGTACGGGACGGTGCATGTGCACCAGTCACTCCGAAAAGATCATATGTATATATGTATATTTATAAGAAAACGATAGTAGAAATAAGATTGATGGGAACAATGCACCCAAATAAAACAATAGAAGTGCCCTAGTTAATAGTGCACCCATAAAAACCATAGAGTACCCTTGTGCAATTGGTAAAAAGTAGATATAGCAACCTCTAGACCAGTGTTCAAATCCCATTTAAGCTTTTTATTTTTATTTTAAGTTTATCTTAGAACTTATAGTTGAGTTATGTTTATATTGGTGTACCCAAAGTCTTTAAATTCTGGGTTCTCCCTTGATTATAACGCTATTGTGAAATAACTATAACCATACAAAATAGTAAATTACTTAAAATGTCTTTCATTTCCATTAAAGACTCATTGTCATTTACTTGCAATATAATTTTCTTACTTAAATAGTCTGGCTTATAGAGAGTAAGATACACCAATATTGAAGAGGGAAGTTTAGTTAAGGTAAGAATTCTTCATATTCCCTTTAGCTAATGATGAATGAGAATGTGGACCACTTTTCTCGAGATGATAATTTTCTGCCCTCCTAATTTGATGCACGTAATTCCTTTTTTTAGCTAAAAAAATATTGAAGGTATAGTCGATAAGTTGGAGACCTGGCATCGATCTAGAATCCTCATCTGCTTTTACCTGGTTGCACATTTTCTGTGCAAGGCGATTCAAACCAAAGGTAGGATTTTCTACCTTTATATTTTTGTCATATGTACTTGAACATGAGTAGGGTTTCAATGTTTACCAGATTCCTCTACTATATAAGCTATTGGTTATGGGCACATACTTTCTTTAGTTTTACTTAATAACGGTGTATTAGAATTTGATATCTAAAGAGTAAATTATCCTTGGTCATTGTGCATATTGGGAGTTTATGGAGAGAATCAAACAAAAAAAAATGATTCATATTTTCTCAAATTTTTTTTTTGGGAGCTAGAAAATTCTTCGGATTAACTTCATCTGGTGATAAATAAATATCTTATCATTATCTACAAAGATGGAATTTTGATTTCTCTTAATTACTATACAATCTGAATGGAAGTAGTTGTGAAGGGGATGAAGGTATTTTTATAGGAGGCCGTAAAACTTAACGAAAATCATGGGAATGTTTGTTCCATATTTTAACTGTTTTGAAAATAAGTACATGATTACACATTTCTTTTAGCATGTTTGATATTCTATAACTTCCTAATTACACGCAAAACCCCATTTTTAAAGATCAATTTTTTGGTCATATTGGCCATTTTAGTAATACCAAAAAATGAAAATTAAAAGTTTGGCCCGAAAGCCCAACTAATCCGCTTAGGGTAAAAAACCCACCTTAACTTAACCCTATCTATAAAAGCAACTTCAATTCCCTCTTATGCTCACCTTATTCTTTCTTACTATATTGACTCCTTGATCACGGACTAAATGTTTTATACTACGCCTTATCTCTTGTGGGGATGATAAGTCCCGATTCGAACCATTCTCAATCTCTTCTTCTCATAGACGATGTGGTCCTTAAAACCAAAGGTAAAGTAACTCCATCTGTCACTTGCGTTATACGTCATTGTTCCATTCTTTGTTGCTTTCGGTCATGTGAAAACAATTTGTTGTTGAACAAAAAATGATTCTAGAATTGGAATCTTCTCATGAAAAAATGGATATAATTAATTAAAATGAATGAAAAATCCATTTATGGGGTTTACATCAAAGAAAAAACTATGTAGCTTTCTTCGTTAGAAAGTAGTTGAATATATTGCAAGTGGGATACATATAAATTCAATCGGTTAGAGTGATGTTAGAGCGCATATTGAACGCAAAATGGACTAGTGAGTTTCTGTACCCTTTATGGTTCCCTTTCTCTTGTGATGACGGGAGTAATTCCAGTGGTGGTGCCAAATTAAGCAGAATCTCAAGTAGGCTCCAAGCCACCCTGAATCGAATTACAATGGATCAAAAGAGGGTTCCACTCCTATTTGGAACTAATGTTCAAAAAAATTGCAAAAAACTCCTGTAAAGCATTACATTCTTGATATAGGGGAGAGAACTAGGATAGAGTATGTAAATTCAATATTTGAAATTTTTTCCATAAAGATTCCATATTTCGAAAGTAAGTGTAAAAATATTGAATTCATATATAAACTATGATAGTACACATATGAGATTACCATCTCTTAGGTAAAGTTCATAATTTAATTATTAGATGAAAAGAAAGAAAGAGATAAATTAGAAACCAAATTTATTTTTCTTCAAATATGAGTGTAGGAACATTAATACATTGTTCCTATTTTTTGGTATGTGCAAATACACCAACCATAAATGATAAGTGTGGTTAGTACAATCTTCGTACCCTATTTTGAAAACAAAGACATCGTATGCTTAAACAAATGAGCTTTTTTTAACCTCCGTATCTCTTTCCCTCTAGCATCCTGGTATATAATTGGATTCCTCTTACCTTGAAGTGTTTAGTGTATTTAGGGACGACCGAATAATGGAGCGATGAATTGATTTAGTGAGCAAAAGGATTCAGTTCGTTACTTCTGATAATGATTGCAAGAAACTCTCTGATAATCAATCTAGTATAGATGTGAAGGTCTTGTCATAGTTTAAATGATGTTGAAGTTGTTGAACTCAATGTTAATCGAGGTATGATGGTCATACTAGGCTTTCAATTGTATCCGTCTAGATGGTTGCTTCTGTTAAAGGCGGACACGTTACGGTGGAGGTGGGGTTGTAGACAGGTGGGGGTGATTTATAGGTAGTGGTTTGTTGTATATTGATGTTGAGGGGATATATTGGGGTGAAAGTATTAGGGAGGTAGCACGCATTACGTAGTTGCTGTTGATGTTTGGAGGTCGTGGTGGGAGGCATTGGTGAGGTGGCGGTGCTAGAGGAGGTAGTGGGTATACATTGTTGAGCATGCTGGTAATTTCTCTAGGAAAATTGTAGTCAAGTTACGGATATGACAGGGTGGTGGTGGTAAATATGGATTGAATTTTTGAACGACAGAGGAGTGGAGGTGGTGGTGGTGCTACAAGTTAGGGAATAAGGGTTGGTAAACATTGACTCCTTTATATAAAAATCATTCCCACCACCTCCGCCTTACATTCTAGTGCAACCATATTACCACCACTAGTACGCTTGCCATATCCAAAACTTGGCTGACATTTCCCTGTGAAATAAAAAACTATCTTATCCACACTTGTGGTAACAACCACTCCTCTCTTACCACCGCCCACTTACAATCGCCACCTCCACACATACCTCACACCACCACCGTGAATATCAAACCATCATCCTCCGTACCGCCGACCACCCTTAACGCCTAACCACAACAATATTTCCACATAAAAATGCGATACAAACACCCATCAACCATAGAATCCCTTCCACCACCTCTTGCCATCTGGGATCATTTTTTGATAAGAGCACCATCTGGGTCTTGTAACATTGATAGCCTTTAGGTTATGACAATAATTACTAAGATTCAACAATCGATTCTAACCGCATTCACCGACAGTGATCTAAAATATGAAAGTGAGTATTTCAGATCTTATACTAGTTTGATGAACAAAAACTCTCACCACCATATCGGAGAACACTGAATCCTTCTTGGTTACATAAATTCACTTTCACTGCTCCATTTTCTTACGCCTCTGATTAGACAATCTTACAAAAGAGTTGATTATATTAAAATTCACTTTACTTTGAAACATTATACACGGGGGGGGGGGGGGGGGGGGGGACAATGATTAAAAAATCTGTGTTAATAAAAAGCAATAAAGAAGCTTTTACACCTACACTTATGTTCATTTCTGTTCAAAACTAAATAGTGAAAATAATATGAGTATAGAAGTAAAAAACTAATAAAAATAATTTATACAAAGTGATTAAAGAGATCTATAAAATGCAGTAAACTCAAAGCATATGCATGCTTTTTATCAATTTAAATCAACATATCATGACAATTTTAGATAGAAAATTTTAATATACAAATGTCACCTATTGAAAAAAAAAATTTAGTGTCCCAATTCATAATGATAAATCAAGAATTTAATTAGTAGGAAAAGTTTTTGTTGTATTCAAATTATTAAGTAAAGCTCAATATAATCTTTTGTCCAATATGTTTAATCTGTTTTAAAAAAATTATTTACCTTTTATGGGTATGAAATCAATCAACATTTTAAAACTATATTTGCCAATAAACATTTAACATTTTGAAATTCATGTGTTCATAATAAACTTATTTCTATACATACAGCTGTACCTGATATTTTTGAAAAGGATATTATATATAACATATATTCTAACTTTTAGATACTCTTTAATATGTTATTTAATGTTACTCTATTGATTTGACACAACACAACAACAATTCTTAACCATTTGAATTCTTGAACTTGTTATTGAAAGAACCAATTGAAACACCAATGCTATTAAAATTGTCCGATATTTTTAAATGTTATCAAAATTGGCTCATATTATAAATGATATATAAGAATTACATTATCCTTTCAACAATTGCTTAACCCTAGTGTCTAAAAAAGTAACACTTGGAGCCATCACAAATCTCCCTTTTTGTCAACCCTTTCTCCACTTGCCTCAACAAAAGTACTGCCACGACCTGACGTCTAGAGTCCGATGGCACCTACTATAAAATCTAGTATGTAAGACAACCCTTACCGAGAAGGTATGATATTGAGTGCAAAGGTAGAACTGAAGTTAAATAATACTAATAAAAGAAAATGGCAGAAGAAGCTAAGAATAGAAGAAGCAATAGATAGAAGCATGTAAAACAAAAAAATATATATACAATATTAAACCCTTCCAAAACCTTCAAGTCACGAGTACAAAGCTATCTAATTGTGAAAAAAATATAATTCCCAAAAGTTTGACCCCAACTGACACCCACGAGGCGTATACCCCCTACACGCAAACACGGGGACCATAGGATCAGGAGTGACCCAAAGCTAACGCTGAACCTGGATATCATGAAAGTAATGAAAAATAGTTAAAGTTAAACATGTACAGGCGGAAGGAAGTAAAATGAAGGATACATGAAAATGGGAAGGGAAAACCCTTAACCTCCCCCACACTTAAATATAACTTAAATTAACTAGCGTTGTGATAACAGGATTAACGACCCACTTAACAACTCCAGCTAACCTACTATTATGTATGATAAAGCCATAAAGAGTTTGAGGTGATGGGACATGACCCCAGCGAAACTTTAATAAAAAATAAAAAAAATAATGACTCTAAAATGAAAGCATGTCTATTGTCCTCGAAAAATATGACACCTTTGAAGTTGATGAATGTGCATGAAGAAGCGATTGTAAGCGGTGATCGGATGTGAGCTACCTAAACCTATATAATTAAAGGATGTAGAGCAGAGTATGAGAAAATACATTGAATGTACTAAGAATGAGGAAAATAGATTACTAAGAGGGAAAAATATATATGAGCAGAACCCAAAGTGTAACTGAGTAAGTATTATAATGTGAGGCAAGACTATAAAATAGAAACATAAAAAAAGGTTCAGCTGAAGAAAATGTTCACGTACTAATGCATGAAGATCACATGATGCACAGTACTATGATATAAACCTAAGGAAAAGCTTGGTTCAATCGCAAATAAGAGCCTGGACTTTGGGAGATACTCATAACCGAGAATAAAACAATGTGGTCAAAATACCAGGACCCCGTTTGCAACCGGATAGTTCAAACATCAATGGGCCCATTATGATCGTAGTTTAAATGGCCTTCGTACTACTTTTATTTCAGGGTCATTTTTTGCGTTTACTTATTCAGTAGCAATCTTAAGCAGCCAGCGTTCTTTGAGGGTTAAGCTACATAGTTTTTTCCTAATAGAATAAAAAAGACGGCCGCCCAAGTTTCTTTCAAGAACAAAGGCAATAAGGTTCTTATGTTTTCGCTCCAAAAATCCAAAGGATATTCTGTTTCGATTTCTTAACGCGTTGATTGGGGGATTTCAACTATGTGGGTTTCCTATCATCCATTAGGGTCCCTAGATTTAGTCCAGTTCCTTGATTCTAAATAGAATATATAGGCCTAGGGGTTTGAATAAACTTGGGATTTTTTGATGATTGTGAGGCTTCTATGAGATCATAGTGCAAGAAAACATGTTTCCTTAGAACACGTCGAAAACAATAGTGTTTTCTCAAACTTAAAATTAGTAGGCCAAACATCAATGGTGTTACTAATTTTGTTGTTTCATTCGTTTTTATATACATAAAAAATAAATTGAAAGTTCTTTTTTTTAAATGTGAGTAAAATTTTTAAATCTACTTGGGAAGAAATGAAAACATTCATAACAAAACACTAATATCGTAAAAATATATTTATTTTACAAAGTGATACAATTATATACCATGGACTTTTATGAGAGAAGAATGATAGTGAACAAGAAACACTTTATTCTTTTTATCCCACCAACGCATAGCTGATTTGATAGAGTCAATTCATATTCAATAAAAAATAGAGTTTTAACAAGTTGTAACAACTATTAATTAATGCAAGCTGGGGGTTAGTCAATTTAAAGAAGAACAAAATTAGTGACAATTCCCAATTAATTAGTTCCTCTTAAGAAACAAACTCAAAAATTTTCTTTTTAAAAAAAAATGGAGAAGAAGAAGAAAACTTGTGAAGATATGGTTCTTTTCATATTAGTGCAATGTCCGGGGTTTAGAAGATGGACTTTCCCCAATTCTCAAACTTAATTTCACTTTACGCGTGATCTATCCTTCTATTTTGTATGCAGAATCCAGGTTAAGTATCAATATTTAAAAAGGAGGTTAAACGTCATATAAGGAATGTTTTCCTGATGAAGAAGATGGTGACATATAAATTAAAAAGACCCTATGAAAGATTAGTGGGACATAGCAAGTAAAAACTAAGAAGACTATATCTTTTTCATAACAAAAACCCTCTTTTTTCCATTTTAATTATTCTTTAATTATGATGTTTAAAAATATTACTGAGTTTTCACTAATGCACTTGTGTGATCCTAATTTATCATGGTTTTATAAAAAATCAAAATTTTTGAATATGCCAAAAATATATCAAAGATATCTCATCTTTGTTAAAAGTTAATTAGGTACTGGAAACAAAAAAGTATCTCTAATCGGGATAAATATGCACCACTAATTTTTGTTTTATTTTTTTAAAATAAATGTTCTTCATTACCCATTTACTATACCAGAAAAAAAGCACTGGTATCACTTAATTATTCAGGAACTGCATTGTAGAAATATTACGGGACCATGTGATATGCATTGTTAAATATCAATTCATTATTTTTATTATAAAAGCAATAATTGATGGAAGCTTTGATATTGACCCCCAAATAATTTATAAGTATTTGTCTATAGTAAAAATTATTTGTAAGTTTATTTTTGTGGTATACGAAAAAAAACTTAATAAAAAAAAAAAAAATTTTGATAAGTCAAATTACTTGATTTTCCGAAGAGAAACAAACATTATCTTATTTTTGGTGACTTACAAAATTAGAAATTCTTTTGTTTTTCAAAAAAAAAAAAATTGAATTTAGAGAAAGAGGAAAAAAAAAGAAAATGGAGATTGTTTACAAGGTCGGGTCAAAACCATCCACCAATTAAATTAAAATTCAGTAGTCAAACGACGTAGTACTGCTATGAATCTTAAAAATAGTAATTCTTTGTATGTATAAATATTTATTTCTCCAAAGAATCTGTAAGATTATTACAATCTCTTTTGATGCATATGTTATCCTTCATTTCTATTCAAAGGTTAATTAATATTCATAATAGCAAAATATGGACAGTGAAATTATATGAGCCAATGTTTTATATAAAATTGATTGCAAAAGGTAATAAATATAATATTGATATCTTTAATTATGCTATGTTATGTAGAAAAAAAGTTTTGAATTTTTTAAAAGAAGAAGTTGAAGAAAGAGCATAAGTTAAATGAAGAAAATAAGAGGATGTTACATCTAATACCAAATGGTAAGGATTAAATAAAGTTCGAAGAAAAATAAAGTAAAAAGAAGAAAAAAAGAGAAATAAATCCTGATGACCAAATAATAAAGATTAATCAAGTTTTATAAAAAAATTCTTGATGTTGTGGTGAGATTTTGACAATAATGATTATCTTTCGATATTCGCGTCTCAAAAAGGTCTATGACATTTGCAAAAATATATATTATATAAAATTATATGTTTATTGGTTTCTTATACCTCTATTATTTGTAACTTTTATTATAAAACTAAAACAGAGACAAGTAAAAAGAACTTTGTTTTTCTAAATCAGTGACCTCTTTCTCCTTAATCTATTATTAAAAAAATATAAATTTCCTACTTTTGAAAAATGATGAGGAGTTTGAACCTCAATTTTCATTTTTCAAAAGACATCTTTACTTTAACTCTACATGGATCACAGAATTCTAAAACTTATTGTCTTAAATATTTTATAATATTTGTGTGACTATAAAACTTCTCACTAATCATAAAATAAAAATTTAATAGATTGATTATTCCCAATATAGGCAGAAGTCATATTTTTTTTGATAGATTGGTATCAAAATGATGTTACATAAAATAGGAATGAGAGGAGTATCTAACAATGTAATACTAAAATTCTTTTTTTTTTCTTTTTAAACTCATTATTGTGAGGTTAAATTTATAGTATGAGGATCATAAAACATGGATTACATATTTGCTATAAGTGCTAATATTTATATTTTTTTCAAGAAGATTTCTGTTAAAGAAAACAAATCAAGCAACCTATGGATTTATACATTTATAGAAAATGTTAGACAAGATAGATTTTTTTGAACTTGAAAATGTCAATGTAAATTAAAGATAACCTTATTGATTTTTAGGGCAACATTATGTTTATTTCCGAATAGAACTCTTCATATTTTTTTTCGCTTAACTCAAAGTGAGTGATTATGTTCATAAACCTAATTTTATCGTGAAATTGTGTGTGGATTAGTAACAATGGACAACTGGCAGAATTAGGCACATAAAAAAGATCAAGCAGGTGAGTTCGTAGGGAGGAAGAGTACAAAGAGTGAGAAATAAGGCTTGCGAATTCAAGACGAAGGATAATGATTGCAAAGAGAAAAACCGAAGAAGAATGGACAAACAAAACATAAGAATATTTTAGGAAGTAATGAGTTGAGGCTTACTAGAAGGTGGTTCAAAGTTATTAGATGTTTTTTTAGGTGTTGTATAAATTTTTTGTATAGTTCCGATAATTCATTAGTTTAGGTTCAATGTAGATTGAGACTATAATAATCTCTTAACCTTATATGTGCCATTTTCTCAGGATTTTGTTGTTTTGGACGAGCAAAAAATGTCATTAATTGAATAACAATTTAGTTGATGATGTGAACAATTGTTTGGTATATAACTTGCATATCAACCTTTTTAAGTTTTTTTGACAAAATATTCATTAAATTGTTGTATATTTGAGAATTTTGATTTACTCTTATTTAAAAAAATTTCTCTTATCCTCTACCCTCGTTGCCCACTCTTCCTAGGAAAAAAACATTAGTATTAGACATTAGGAAGTAATTGTCTTTTATTTAGTGACAGAACGAAGGTAGTCATTGAACTATAACTTCTTATGAAACTTCATTATATCCACACATGTATTTTAGTCTTTATGTATTTTAATGGATAAAGAACAAGTACCCCTTGAATAGGACCTAAATCTAATATACCACGCCTTAAACTGAACTAGGGTCCTATTTACCCTCTGCCTCCCATCCCCAACTAATTTTTGTATATTTTTGTCACCTTTTGTGCTGGGCGGGACAAGTTCAACCGACCCAAGGATGTTGCATTTGTTAACACTGGTCCCAGGTCAACCACCCAGGTATGGTTGCATTGTACCACTGGTCTTCATGGGTGTATTAATATATATATATTATATATATATATATATATATATATATATATAATAGGTATATATATGTGAGATATATATATATATATTATATATATATTAAAAAAAAACTCGATATTACTAAAAAATATTCTTATTTTTCATTCATGTTCATTTTATTTTCCAATCAAATCCAGTGTTTTATGATTTAAATAAATTAGTTATGAATGATATCCAAAATAAATGAAGCAAAATAAAATCATAAACATCAAAACAATAAAAGTTTAAAAATGAAGGACATTTTAACATTAATTTATTTTGAAAAAAACATATCCTTGTAATATTTTGAAAGGAAATATAAGAAAAACTAATTTTGTAAAAAGTAATAGTGAAGAAAACAAATAAAAATAATATTTTATTAAAGAAGAATTAAAAAATATTAAAGTGTATATACGTTTTATAACATATCTATATGTAATACCTGTAAAATATAAAGTTCCTAACTTGAATGTGAAATTAATAAAAAATCCCAAATTTAAAAACTCTTTATTAGTATATATTTAGATATTTAATAGGTATTTATTTTGCTTATTATATTTAAAGTATACATATTTCACATTGTTGGGCAGTGACCTGTCCAAAAAGTTCGGAGTTTTTGTATAGAAAACAAAAGGGTTGTGACTTTTGCAAGAGGTTATAAACAGTTCGAAAAGTTGTGATTTTTCTTAAAAGTGTTTTGACTTATCTCAAAGATGCGCATAAGATCTTTTTTCATTAATATCCTTTGATGTTATTTCAAATCGAGGGGGTTTGTCACATTGTTTAAACTACAAATTTTGAAGTTTTCTATTTTGTTCTAAAAATAAGAAAAATGGGTAAGGAGTTTGTTCAATCATGCAATTATATTATTTTTTGGTTTTATATTCTTCTTCATTAAAACGGAAGATTGTGGATTCTTAATCATTCAATGACCAATATATTTGTGGGTTAAAATAGATAGATCAACAAAAATGAGTCGACAAGGCAAATAAACAAAGTCAACTTCAAATGAAAAGAGTTATCGTGTGATTTAATTCATCTTTACTCTTTTCAAGCAATAAAAAATCAGACTTTTGTAGCAACGTCACTGACAAAAAGACAATGATTTCTTGTGCACAAACATAACTCAGTTTTGAAAATCTAAAAAGACTTAAATGTGGAGGAAAAAATGCATTGATCAAAAAATTTATTTGAGAGTCCAAAACTAACATTTAGAAAATATTCTTTCTTTCTAAATTCGATTTGGTTGTACTTTTAGTTTTAATCAGTTTAATATAGAATGTTATTTTTTCTTTTGGTGTGTTGTGACACATCTTCATGGACCCACAAAGTGCCCAAAGAGACTTTTAATAATTCAACATTATGGATTTTTAAATTGAAATTCTTCGTTATTTTTTAAAAAGTATATAAAATTAAATAGGACCAATGTATAGATAAAAATTTTAATTTCCTATACTACCCTTAACTTAAAAAACGAATTTTAGTAATCCCTCTATATTTTATACTGTATTATATTGTTTGTATGTATTATACGATAGTATATTAAGAGAGACACATTTTCCCAATTGAAGGGTTGTGACATTTCCGGAACGTTATAACTTTTTCATATGAGTTGTGAGCTTGTGGAAAAGCGTTTTGTACTTTTGTATAGGGTTGAGATTTGAATAGTTGTAACTCTTCCGAAACTTTTACACACTACCTTTGTTGGGCTATAAAAAAAGAGGTTCTCCTCAAATTTTAACGACATTTTCTAAAAAAAAAAATTAGTTGTCCTTCTTCTTCTTCTCTTCTTAAAAGATTAGATTTAGGGTATATCCTCTATATCTTTCTGATGGAACACTATGCACATACTATAAAAACAACATTTAACTACTAACAGATGGAGATTTTTTCACATTTTTAACTATATTTTAAAAAAATGTATTTAATTCTTCTTCATAAAAAAACCTCAGATTGATGTAGAGACGTGGACATCTAAAAAAAGTAGTGAATGAAATTAGGAATTTCCCTTAACATGAAATGTTAAATTTATATAATATTCCAAACCTAAAAACATCAAAATTTTTAATTACATTTCATATTTTATGAAGAATATTTATATTCTATTAATTATATTAAAAGTAAAGAACACCAAACATTATAAAATATTTGTTATACCTAGTACCACACTAAAGAGAAGGGGAGGAAAAAACTATATTGAAGAGGTGTTGTAAAAATTATGAGTTGTTTAAGGAGTGACACTTTTTTTTTATTTAATAACGGTTACATTATATTTAAAATAGGTGCTACCTGATTTGACATTCACTGAAATGGATTATTTGCGTCAAAACTAGTAATCAATAAACATGGATACTAACTAATTTATACAATTACTAATCAATAAAATTGACATTTGTCCAATTTGTGCACTCATAAAACTGTCTTTATGTGGGTGTGCACACTCCTTGCCATGTTAACTTAATTAGGGGTGTCTTTGAGATTTTATTCATAATCCACAGGAGAGTACTTGGACCTTATCCCATATAATTTATGTAAACTTAGGCCATTGTCTACCCAAATTTATTCGTCCAATTAACTTTCTATTTGTTGCAAGGAAAAAATTCTCACCATAAATAGTGACGGGGTCTTACTCAATAATCAGCAGAACATTGAGACTAATTGTTTTTTGCTAGTAAACTAAACGTGGCAGAATGAACATAACTTTTTTTGAATTCCATATTTTATCTTTTTAGGTTTGTGATTCATATATAAAATCTATGTTAAACCCGCAATTACCCCGAGAATTTAGTGTAGAACCTTGGTTCATCAACAGGCGTACTTGACCTTTGGGGTCTTTACAATGGATCCCTGTTAGAACTATCGTTCATCACATAAGACATGAAAAGTAGTGCGTTTAATAAAAGTTTTAATGAATAATTGGACAAATGAAATATTCTTTCATTTAAAAATTACTACGGAAGTGTCATCGTCACAAGATAATATTAAGATACTGACATAATATCTTATGCGACCATGTTCTATAAAAAACTTCTCATTCGGAATTTTCATTATTTTAACTTTTTTATGTTTTGTGATTAATGTAACAACTCTATGTGACGACCCACAAGTACCCCTAGAAGTTATGGGAGAACTCTTGGTATCAAAAGCTGTACTTGACCCTTTGGGGTCTTGTACAATACCTTTAAACTATCGTTTCATTACATTAAAGACATTAAAAGTAGTACGAAAAAAAAATTAAAAGTTTTAACAAATGAATTTAATAAATGAAAAACATTCTTCGATATATCTGAAGGATCAGTGTCATCGTCACAAAATAATCTTCAAATACAGAACATAATATATTTAAGGAACAGCCCTTTACTTGAAAGAAGTAATACATAATAATTCCTTTAAAGCAAGAAAAAACTAAGAAGGAATAGGACTATGCCGTCGTATATATGTAGACATTACTTTGTGTTAAGAGGAGTAGATTCTCAAGCTTCGCCTTCAAATCATCAAAAGCACCTCCAACAGTATACTTATAATGTCGAAATGTGAGGTTAGTACAAAAAAATGGATACTAGAGGACATAGCAAAAACATACAAAGAGGACATTTTAGTAAACACACATTTCATGCAAATTAAGTAAAACAGCTAGTCCATTGGAATATAGAAGTATAAAGCAAACCATAAAAATTCCATCATTTAATACACTTAGAGACAGATTTACATAATTTTAAACCAAAAAGGGACCATTTATTAGTAAGTTTCAAAATTGACACTAACCTTTTTTTAAACATTACAGTGAATAAATTTTATTCCAAAAACAGTTGAATCCCCAAAACCAAAACAAGAGGAAGTGAATCATTTCCGTAGGCGCTTTCCCAGTAAAAGGATTATCCTAAGACTCACTAAGGTATGACTGAAAGAAATGCACATAAGACCTCCTTCAATACAAACCTAAGTAATCCCCAAACACTACCACCTTCTAGGCTTACTCACCTGGGAAGAAGAAGCCCCCCACTCATGACAAGAAATGAGAAGAAACACTCATAACAAACACACCGCGATTTCCCTTTCGGAATGTCACTTAGTGCAATGAGTAGATGGCGTCCCATTCCACCACCTACCTATACGTAGTACATTCTTTTAGAAAGGGGACTAAGTACTTTCAATTCAATATAAGACTCACCAAGACTCCCCTTCGGAATGCCACCTAGTGCAATGGATAGATATCGTATCATTATTACTACCTACCCTGAGTGCACACTACTTTAGAAGACTTAGAATTTTCATGTACTTTTATGAACGGGGTGTTAGATTGAACCGACATAGACCATGAGATCATACATTGGAATCCCAAATACTTCCTTATCCGAGAAGGGTCCCCCTCACTGCCTGAGAGAGGTACTTTTTTTCTAGCTTTACATGCGTCCTCAATATCTACACCTGTGTGTCTGTACTATAGAGTTAAGGATAGAGAGACTCATTTGTACTACGAGGAGTCTTATTTCAAGAGTTACAACTGGAAACACAAATCTCAATTCTCGAAGTAAGAGAGAATCCACCTCTCCTTCATATCCTCTCGGTTGCTACGCATGG
The DNA here is from genome assembly GCA_027704765.1 of Solanum habrochaites. Lineage (NCBI taxonomy): Eukaryota > Viridiplantae > Streptophyta > Magnoliopsida > Solanales > Solanaceae > Solanum > Solanum habrochaites. The sequence goes on along the minus strand of JAKWJA010002489.1, from coordinate 18,534,946 downwards.
CTCTCCAGAAGATTTTCAATATTATACCACTATAGTTTAAGGAAAACTAGTGAGCACCACATCTCAAATCACGAAGGAATTCTTCCTCAGACCATATGTTAGAAATCTCTTAGGAGTTTGTGTTGTATAGTGAGGTTTCTACTTTACCACACTTATCTTCAACTCACGAAGAGCGTTACACCTCACAAGCTCCACTTTCGAATTTTAATTTTAGCTTACATTCATTCATTCAAGTGTGTGTACATGTGAACACAACCTTGCATTAATAAAACATCATTTCGTTTTACACCAAATTCGTATAACATGCTTAGGCCTTTCATTCATTCACATTACACCACTTAACATGCTCAACCTATACACTAATTCATTTAGTCTTAATGTAGGCAAAACATACAATCAAGCTTCGTTGCATATTTCAACATGAATTCATCATTATCACTTCATTTTACACCGTAGGCATTTTCAGAGCATTAATCACAATACATTACAAATTACAAGTAAACACCACCACCAAGAAGGTGAAACCATACACTCAATAGTATTTCATTATAAGAGTTAACAAGAAAACCAATTCACCATAACCAATATTTCACCACATTATACTCCAATTATTAAAATGAGATCCTCAATATGCACTTAGGGGAAGTAGCTAACCATAAATAACAACATAAGGGAAAACCAAAGTTCAACGTTACAGAAAATCTATGGCTCATTTAATCCATTTCTTAGTTAAAGATTTGATAAAAAAGCTTTAAAATGTTTTCATGAAGTTTAACATGAAAATCCCCAAATAAAATTAGAAAAATCATATTGAATATTTTTTAAAACGTTGTCATGAAGGACTCTTCTGTTAGAGTTAAAGATAGAAGAAGCAGGGATAAACCCTTTTTGAAAATTCATTAGAAAGGGACTCCTTGATGGAAGAAAGTTCAAGGATGAATACATACCTCAAATAGAAGATGACCAATTATTTGGAGGAAGAATCGACCACCAACATACCACAAACACTTTCTTGAATTCTAGCTTCTATTTATTTTTTGAATTTTCGAGAGTTTTTAAGAGAGCTGAATTTAGGGATTTTAGAAATAAGTCTAAAATTAGGTCTTAGATGGTTTTAAAACCTTTAATATTACTTAAAATTACCCTAAAGGTATCATCCTAGGTTGTAAAAAACTTGGGGTGAATTAACCAAACACCCCAAGTAATTACAGGGAAAATGATATCATTTTTGCAAATCTTCTTACAGACGGCTCCAACCAACAGGACCGTTTGGTCCATAACGGCCTGTTGGTGGTGGATGTTGGGTTAGTTATGATATTCTGCAAAACATGAAGGCCTCTTTAGTTTCCAATCGGGCAAAACAAAGTGATGAGACATTTGTTGGACCATTGTACGTCGATTGGTTCTCGTTGGTGTACGCTGTTGGCCTAGGAAACTTGGGTCCTAGTCTTGGGATTTTCTCTAGGTCCCGGTAGTTCTATGTGGGGTCCTACCCTGACGTTAACCCCCTAACATAGTTTTCTAGGTCTTGGGAATATCTCACACATTTAAAACACCAAAAAACGAAACACGTAAAACTTCACTATTAAACACATGAAACACACGAGAACTAGGTAAGCATATCTTCCGAAACGTCATGGACGTTATTCGACGTTGACATCCACACTTGACCACGCTAAAAAACCATTAATAAAAACTAGTATAACAAAATTAAACTCAAGAAAAAAGAAACCATCAAGAATTTTTGTAGTTCACCTTAGTGTGTTTTAGTGTGTACATTCTCCCCCACTTGGAACAACATTCGTTCCTCGAATAACAGTAAAACTTTAAGAATCTCAAAGGACTACATAGCAAACAATCACATAAAATCATAATAAAACCATCATAATCAAGTCACAATGCTTACAAGGAGCACACATTTCACATTTCAAAATACTTGAAACACATACAACTTTGGCAATGAAAACGTCAAAAATGTAAAATTCACCTTTATCCTTCTGTATGGCAGAAACTCCCTTCTCCAACCTTAAAACATTCTTAATATACATCACCGGTACACCACAATGAAATTCGATTAAAGACAAAAAAAATTTTTTTCAAAATTCACAAAATTTATAGTGAGATCACTTGAAGACTATGGGTGAACTGATAGGAAAATCCAAAAAATCCACATTTAAGCCCATTCATCAAGAAAGAAACGTGATCATATGGAAGTATACATCCATGTAAATTTTCTCTTACAATATAAAAGCAAGAAAGAACCATTAAAGAGTAAATACTTATTGGGGACTATCAACTCCGGATTAACTATCCTTCCTAGCTGTCATCTCATAGGGAATATTCTTTTGTGGCCCTTACTACCACAACCAAAAAAACCATCCGTGTAACTTCTCTTTTGATCGTTTTGGATACTGGAGATTTCTTATTTCATAAAATTTTTTTGAATAGATTTTAAATGGGTATATTGGACAATTCTTAAATATAACTATAGAATTTGTGAGGGTAGTTTTAATAATTAATTTAATTTGTGGTTAATGAAGATTACATTAAAATTAATATTGGGTGAATTTCACCATTATTTTTATAATTAGTCAGATATATTAATTAGGGTATCAAACAGTCTGTAGAAAAAAGAAAAGGAGAGAAACGGAGAAAAACAAAAACCTTTCATGCGATGATGCACTGAGGTAAATCCTTATCACAATTAATATTCCATGTTGTTTGGAAAGGCATAATTGTTTAATTATTACATTATTATGTGTTGGAACGTAAAAAATAAAAGTATATTATAGCCATAGAAGCAAATTGAAGGAAACTATTGCTACCAGGTGTTTTCTTAGAATTTTTAATAAATTAGTGGTAAGTGTAGTTAATGATTAGGCAATGATTGAAGCGGTAAGTGCCTCATTTCACATCAAAGTTCTAATGATAAAGTTTCGTTATATGCATCATATAGATACGACTGTAATGGGTTGAAATGTCATTGTAAGGTACAATTTTATAAACTAAAATTTAGGATTATTGAGATGATTATTAAATATAAGGTGTAGTATTTTATAAAATGAGTTACATAAAATTTATGCTAATTGGAGGAATTAAGACTTACCCTTAACTTTGAACTTTAGGAAATTGATTTTAGATATATGTGAATTTTTGTGTATAGGCTAGACATAGAATAATGTGAGTGTTATTGGGATTTTAACTTGCAAATTTTGCATATAAAACTAATAGATTGAAAAGGTTCGGTGGCATTGAGGAAAGAAAAACACTAGTTCCTTGACTTCAGTTCTTTGGTGGAGGTAGGTTATGGTTTATTCTATATGATAATAAGCTCTTAATAGTGATTAATATGCATTAAATGATATTGTGAAGTTTTCTATATACTTGATTGTGTGGTTTCGATATGTGTTTTGTGATTGGTCTAATTCCTGAGGCTGTGGAATTTCTTTTTCTTGAACCCTCTTTTTCAAATTTATGTCTTGAATAAATAAGGTTTGATGAAATATTATCAATTAATTGAAAGTGGTGATAATAAATAAAAATAATTGTATAATTAGATCGGAGTGTCACATTCCGACATGGTATAATTAAATCAAAGTGTCACGTTATAACACGGTATTCTTGGATAGGAGTGTCACGTTCTGACACGATATTTTTGGATTGGAATGTCATGTTTCGACACGGTAATATTAAAGGAAAAGGATATTGAAATAATTTAAGGTACTTAATCTCAAAGAAAACATTATCCTAATGAGCGTGGCGTGGAGGCACGAGTCCTCATGGGTGTGCTTGATATTGTGATTGATTATGTATTCACTTGTTCATGTTTTTTATTACTTACCACTTGTTAAGTGTCATAGTTGAGTTCATTCTATTATTCGTTGTATATTAGTTTCTATTTTGGATTGACCAATTATACCTTCTGAGTACATGTTGCCTCATACTGAATCCTACTTATATTTTTCTTTGTTTTCCTTTTATGGAGCGCAAAGAGCTGTACCAAGCGGCGTTGACTCGCCAGTAGAAACTATAGCCAGTTATCTGTAAATATATTAGGCTTCACGGGTGAGCTATTCATTCAAGCTTGTGTTTGGTTCTCGTCCATCATGATCATGATGTCCTATGTTTGTCGGACCACATGCATGTTTATTGTTTTATTTTGTATATGTATTTGGTACTATACAGAGCGCTTAGTAATTTGGGATAGATGTCATTGGATGTGATGACTTCATGTTTGGGTAGTTTTTGGGTTCTTACCATAATGGAGATTTAGTTCTGCATATGGTTTTAGTATTTGTAAATTAATGATAAATATATGTTCGGGTTGAATTCATTGGTTCACCCACCTTGGAGGTAAAGTGTGGGTTTAACTCACGACTCGATTTGGGTCGTGACATTTCGCTCCGCCAAGACACTTACCCAAATGTTGCTTTCCACAATAAGTATACCTAATCCTCTCAAAATTATGGCCACCACCTTGGGAATTTTTGTTTGGATCCTTATCCTTGTTCCCCATGGAAGACTCTTGGTGATAGAACCTCTTCTTAGGCTTTTGGTAACTAGAATCATCCGACGTAGGCCTCTACCCTCCTTGTTCCTTTATTTTCCCTAATTTTTGGGATCAGAAGATTTGTTGAGCATACACCATGAGCTAGAAATGTCCGCATGCCATTTAAAGAATCGTTGTCAGTACGACACTCCTCTCTCCACCAAAGTAGACAATCCCATCACAAATTTTGTTTCTGTCCTTGAGCCCTAGGTTTGGATACATAATGAAGATGGGCATACATAGAGTTGTGTTAATTAAGTGAGTATCTTCTATTACTTCATGTCCGGTTGACAAAGATTAAAGAATCAAACCATTTTATTCTCACCACACTCTAGGGGGAACGAAACCTATCTAGGAAAAGCCTCTTTGAACACACTCCCATGTACCGGATATTCTCTCAAGTCTCTCATCCCTCCATTTCCTCAAAAACCACACTTGAAACACCTCCTTAATTTATAAGGGGTCGAACTCCAACTTTCTCAATGGTGTCACACCCATAACATCCACCACTTTGAACACCTCATCTATGAAGCTTTTTGGATCTTCATCCACCTTAGTGCCATCGAAAGTAGGAGGGTTCATCTTCATGAAATCACGAGTTCTAGAAGCAGGAGTACTAGCATGAGGTTAAGGTCCACCACGTTGATTAGATTGGGAAACAAAGTGATTATTGACGACAAGAGCTTGAGCAGTCATGAGTTGGGTCAAATTCATTAGGTCAACCTCTACTTCGCAGTAGTCATATCCCTTTCAATAAATGGATCATCAGGCATAGGGGGCATTTCGGGCACTTGAGGCTCTTTATATTCGGGAGGCACTTGAGATCCTTCAAGGGGAACCTCCTCAATTTATCCCTCTAGGACAACTATAGGAACATGGTCAACACGGGGAGGGATCCTCTCATTAGCTACACCGCCCTCCTCCTTTCTAATGGTTGATCTCCTCGTATTCATGTCGAATAAACACAAAGAGAAGTGGTTGACAGAGATATCATACAGAATTCAACTCTAAGGTACGACGTTAGAATAATGAAGAAAGTGAAACTTCTACCATCTTATAGACTCTTGTCCATGGATGAGTAGCGACTCACACAAATGATCCAAACTCTAATAGACGTGGCTTGTGAGACTTTTAGAACCTAAACTATTTCCCATAACCTTATGCTGCGATATCCATTCTGTAACGATCCAGCAGTACCCCCTAAAGTTATGGAGAAGCCTTGTTTAGCCTCAGTGCGAACTTTACCCTTTGGGGGTATTGTACAAGCCCTAAAACTATCATTCATTACATAAGACATGAAAAGTAGTGCGGAATTAAAACTTTTCATGAATAATTTAATAAAGGAAAATTTTTTTCATAAAATATTAAGAAAGTCTCATCGTTAAAATCCAATCTTAATAACACGACATAATGTCTTAGGGACACTACCCTTTACATCAAAAGAAAAAACATAATACGTCTAGAAATAATAAACTAGAAACAGGGGAAATATTGCCCACTATGATATATTGAGGGACATTACTTTTGTATTCAGAGAGTAGATAGAGTCCCAAGCTTCGATTCTTGAAAATATTCAAAATCCTCCCACCTAGTATTATTAAGTATTAGAAAAAGATAGGGACGTACAAAACACAATGCTACTGAGTATGACATATGCAAAAAACATGCAAAAAAGAAATTTTTGTAAAGAACCATTTGAGAAAATTAAATAAAAAATTCATGAATATGGAAGTAAAACAACATTAAAATAATCATTTAACACTTAGAGAAAGATTTCCACAATTTTAACCAAAAGGGACCATTTTAGAGTAAGCTTTAAAAATGTTACAGTGAACTTTTTTTTAACATTACGGTGAATCATTTTATTCCATGAACAATGAACTTCCAAAGCGAAGCCAAGAGGAAGTGAACTCATTTCTATAGGAGTTTTCTTAGCTAAGGTTATCCTAAGACTCATTAAGTTAAGACTTTAAGGAAATGAAAATACACCTAAGTTATCCCCAAGACTCACCCTCCTAATCTTATCACCTCGGGAGACAAGCCCATAAATAAACAAGGAGTTAGAAGAAAACTCAAACAACACACCCAAGATTGCTTTCGGACTCCTTTACTAGTGCATGAGTAGTGCTTGCCCCAATTCCACCCACCTATCCTAAGTACATTCAATCACATAAGACACTCCAAGACTCCCCTTTTGGAATACCTACAAAGTGTAATGGATAGATAGCATCCCGTTCCACCACCTACTTTAAGTAGCACACTCTTTTATAAGACTTAGAACATTCAATACTTTTGTGGGGGTTAGCTTAATATAGACCATGAGAGATAGGCATTGAATCCCGATACTTCCCTTATCATAGAAGGGTCCCCCCACTTGCCTAGAATGAGGTCTTTTCTTCTAGATTTTGCATTGATTTCCCAATAGCTACACCAATGTTGGCGAATAGTTAAGGGATAAGTAGATTGCTACTAAATAACTCATTCTCTATTAACGAGGAGTACTCATATCAAAATGTACACTGGAATACAACATCTCAACTCATGATGTGTAACAATATCTCCTTCATATCTCGGTGCTAGGCATGACACCCCACGGATTCTGAACATTATACACTATAGGTGAAGGATAAGTAGTGAACACCACATCTCATCTCACGAATGACATTCATCATCCGACCTATCTTAGGAAGCTCTTAGGATGTAGTGAGCTTGCAACTAAATACTTCATCTCAACTCACGAAAAATGTTCACCTCAAAACTCCCCATTTGACTTAACCTAGCTTCATTCATTCATTCAAGTGCGTGTGTACATGTGAATACACCTTCATATATACATTATTTCATTTAAATTAAATACTATACATGCTTAGGCCTTCATTTCATAAACAATACACAGTAACAACAAACCTATCACTTCTTCATTTCGGAATATAATCTAGGCAAAACAACAATTTAAGTTCATAAGGCCATATCAACATGAAATTCTTCATTATCACTTTATTTCACACATAGGCTTCAAAGCACATAATAAAAATACATTTACCAAATTACAACCAAATACAACACAAATACAACAAGTAAACACCCACCACCAAGAAGATGGCTATACCAAGTCAAGAGCATTTCATTAATAAAGTTATAAAAATATAAGCCAAACTCACCACTTAAACCATCCTTCACCACCTATACATAATTATTTCCATTTCCACATAATTATGACCCTTAAGGTCAGAAGCGAAACCATAATAACAACTAAGGAACCAAAGTTCAAACGCTAAATAAGCAAGCTCATTAACACATTTGCTTAAGTCAAAGTTTGATAAAAAGCTTTATTTTTTCATTAGAGGTATAAAATTAAATCACCAATAATATTAGAAACTTTCATAGTTACATAATTTAAAACATTTTTCATTGCAAAGACCCATATTTAGAATTAAAATAAAGAATATTTAGGGTTTGAAAATCCCTTGAAAAATTAATTAGAAAAAACTCCTTGAATGAATAAAGTTAAAGATTATACCATACCTCAAATACAAGAAATAACAATGATTATGAGGAAGAAGAACTAGACCACCACCCAATCCCTCAATCTCTGTCTTGCATTCTCGCTTCTATGGAGTTTTAGAGGAGTTTTTAGGAGAGAGGGGTTTTGGGTTTTAGAAAATGAGTCAATATTAGGTTTTAGGGTTTGAAAACACTTTAATTATACCTAAAAACCATAAAAGTATTAATCCGAAGTTAATAAAAGTCCTTGGGGTTTTAATTTACCAAAACACCCCAAGTTATTATAGGAAAGTGATAGTTTTTGGCAGTCTGACAGACCGGCTTCCAACCAAGACCGTTTGTCAATAATGGGGACCAATTTGGTGCGAGGTCATTGGTTGGGGACTCTGGAATTTTAAAAACATCAAAGCGCAGTTCCGATCGACGGGAACCAAGTCCACGAGCGTTGTTTGGGGACCGCCTGGTCGTAATGGTCTGTTGGTAGAACATGTCTAAGCAGTCTTAGGACCTTCTCTAGGGGCCTCTTGGAATTCTTAGGTGGGACGTTTACCCCGGAAGTTAAACCCTAAACATAATCTTCTAGGTCTTAGGAACTTCACTATGCATTTCAACAAAAGAAAAACGTTAAAACTCACTATAAAACATTTGACGAACACCACAAGCACTATTTAAGACATATCTCGAACATATGGATTTGACCTCCAAACATAAAAAAACACCACTGCCTAAGACTCAATACAAAACTTTCATTTTTAACACCAAGAAAAAATCACGAAGCTCTAGTTTCACCTTAGTTCGTTTTAGGGTGTGACACTCGAGGTCATTTATCTACCAATTTACTACCACAATATCTTCACTAATTCATTGCATGGCAAATTAGAAGCAGATATGTGATTGTTCTTGCTTTTAGCAGTACTTTGTATTAATTCCATTTTTTGTTAGTGGAATGAACGTCTGGTCAGTCAAATTGGCCAAAAACTTCTCATGTAACTCCATACGAACGATGTAGGTGCGTCGCTATAGAAAAGCCAGTTGGGGGAAGGAAATCTTGCCGGCCGACAACATTATTTGTAGTATTTGGAATTTCTCAACCTACCCTAGAGTTTGAGGAAACTTGATTAATTAGGTTCGGGATATTGTAGTACCAATAGTGGTTATTTATATATAATTATGATTAAATGCAGGGAGGGTAGATCGGTAGATATCTCATTAGGGATCCATTGGACCTTATACAATTGAAACTTGGCTAGAGAATTCCATGAATTGATTCTTAGTCGGAAATAGGTTTCTGATTGCCTTTGGTTAAAGGTGTGTTGTGAAATAAGGGTCGAGAATTTTTTGAATAGCTCACGTTTCTGCAGAACACCAAAATGGTTTTGGATTTTGTCGTCAAGGTTTGAGAGTTTGAATGAACCCATGTAGAGAACCCTTAGTTTGGATACTTGGGATCATGAGTATGATCTGGGTTTTTAGGAGTGCTAGTAATCAAGGTAATTAGTGATTGTTATGACTCCCTATTATATTTATTATTTGTAAACGGAGAACAAGGAAGAACGAAATCCATAAAGAGAAGGGATTTAGGGTTTGTAGCCTTTTTTTCAAGATAGGTGATTGATTGTGATTCTATGATAGGTAGTTGTCTGCCTATGATGTATGCAATATGCAATGATGCCATTATACACACTTTCTATTAAATAATATGAAGGAATAATATATTCCATGAATCCACTTCTTGATTTATATGCTATTGAGACTATCTTGTGCTTGGTTGAGATGGTGGGGACGATCGGGTTCAAGTTTTGGCATAACTAATTGAGTGTCAGGTTGTCGCGTATCTACATCTTGGATGGTGTTGATTTTCCCACATTTCGACATAAAACTATGGACGGGTGCCAATTATCTATTATACTAATAGTTGTGAGTGTGGTTCCTTTAGAGGACCCAACTACTTGACATTTAATTTCTATATCATAATTGTAAAAGTGTACGTGGTCACTATATATTGATAATATTATATATGTTTGATACTTGCATGTTTATGATGTTGAATTGACTTGCTTATGTTGTTACGTAGTGGGATAGCAGCGTGTTACAATCAGTAAATTATGTTTTGTTACTGATTGAAAGACTTTCGTGAAGATTAGTTATGTTGTTCGAATTAAAGGGTGAACCAACTTTTTGAGCTTTCGGAGTTTATCCATACGTCTATGTCCACATTTGGATTAATCTCTTCTAGTTAGATTAGGATTTCATTAATTTGGGGGTTTATCCTTTTGGTTTAAACATTGATTCCTAGTTGGTTATTTAAGTACATTGACCTTCAAGTTCTAGGGAATTTCTTTCGCATTAGTTTGGTTAGTTGTTTGTTAAAACTTTGGAGTTTATGGTGTTTCAATTTTTATTGTCATTAAACCTACTTTTGTATCTTTTAATGCCTAATTTTTCATAAAATTTTTTAATTTGGGTTGTGTTGGGTATTGTGCAAGAATTGATGGGAAATATAGGGATAAAGAAAAACATGAAAAGTTGAGAACTTGAATAGTTGGGAACTTGAAAAGTCATCTTATGCATTAATGGAAAGGCATTTGTCCCTCATCAGTGGTGGAAAGAAAAATAACAGAGTTTAAATATAGAAACACTCCTTTTAATTGTTAAAAGGGTTGAAAAGAGGGACCCCCCTCGTGCCGTCATCGTGGTCGCTCGCTCGGTCGGGTTCGGCAAATGATCGATTGAGAGATTATTTTTGGACAAAGTTAGTTTTAATTGTTTAATTATTTATTTAATTTAATTAAAAGACCAAAAATGTTTATAAAAATTAGGCAAATCACATACTCTAAGGGACAAATTACATTCTATCCCTATTGTATCCATATTTACCAAAAATCCCTTTTTAGAGTAATTCGGATACTTAAAATAACATAACGATACTCAAATTATAGCGGGCAGATACTTTAGTTATTTGCTTGTTTTTAATAGTTACGGCGCAATTAAAGGGATAAGAATTATCCCACAATTCACATTGACATTTAACAAATTAAGCGTCTAATCTGCATAAATATCATGTACTAATTTATCTCATTATTGAATTTCAAATATTGAAATCTTCACATTGTGAATTGAAAAAAAAAGAAGAGCTTGTTTAAAAAAATCAATAACGCACTTTATGAAGATTCAAAAATGAATATTTTGATCTTGTTACGACATTTTGAAATATGGGAATGTGTTGTTATATATGAGCGATAAAAATGATGGGATAGTGATTAGGGAAAATATTTAGTTCATGAATCTTATTTCAGTAATTGCGGCTGAGCTGGGTATTGATGAATTGAATAAAAATATCGATATTAGATATGTTGTTGAAGGTAATTCATCTCCATTGTATATTCTGAATGATATGGGTCTAAAATTGTACATACAAATTAATAAACATGAGGTTGGATTCGGAACGTATCCTCTATGCATTGATACTTTAGATAAAAAGATTTGAAAGATACTGAATTTCGATGCAACCACAAGTTCATCGCGGCTGTTTAAGGATACTAAAGCTCTTGTGATTTTCTTTCTTGTTTTATGCTTGATATGTATAATGTTTCTGTATATTATTATTTGCTATAAGATTTGAACTTTTTCAATTGAGGTGATTTAAAACCATGTGAATGTTTTCAAGCTACAAAAATATATATTGATACTAACATATATCGAATTTTGACTGTATTAGATTGTTAAAGAAATTTGAAAAATTTAGAACTTGTTTAATAACATTACATATAATGGTAAATATCTAAGTATCTCATAAACAAAAATTTTGTTTATCCAACGAAAACAACAACCGATACTAACTATACAGAGTATATATGACTCAATATGCGAACGATACTCAATTATTCATTAAATAATTTTGTAGTAATTTTTAAGATACCAAATTTATTTTTTTGATAATCAAATATGTATCTATAGTTTAATAATACTAATAGATTTGTGTAATACTGATGTAATATGTAACGAAGTTTGATTTACCTTGAAAAGTACGATTTGGAGTAAATTATTTTTGTATTATTTTTGTTAACATTTGTTGTAAATGTAGTATCAGGTCTACTTTGAACAAAATTTTATATGGCATCCATATTTATTTTGTGTATATCTTACTTTTACCAAATAATTATATATGTACTGTTAATTAATTATCTAATTGTAGCAAAAAAGGTAACAAATTATCCGAATATCTATATATTCTATATATATGTATGACCTCAACCTGCTGAACGTACTAATATAATCATTACATAATTTTTGTATAAATTGTCAAGATAAACAAATTATTTTTTGATACTAAAAATGTAGCCTATTCCTTAATAATACTTTGGATATTGTTAAAACTGATTATAATATAAGTATCATACATTTTTTGTTATTGAAAAAGTTACGATATTATAATAATTTTTTGTATCATTTTATTGTAATATCAGGTAAGTATTATTAAGGTATATTAAACATAGTGTATATGGTACCCCGTCATTTTTTTTTCTTAGATCTACTTTTATAAATAATTATAATGCCCTGTTAATTCATTACTTATCATTGGAGACAAAATGACAAAATAACCTATACAATATATTATATATATATATATATATCTATATATATATATATATATCTTATACATATATATATTATATTATATATCTATATTTAGTAAATTATTCAAGCTGCTGAAACGATCCTAAATATTGATCATATTAATTTGTATTAATTGTTACAGATAGACTAATTTTATTTTTTGATACTAAATATGTATCATATTCTTAATAAAGTCTATGCAAATTGGTATCGATTATAATTAGTTATCATCTCTTGAGATTTACTGAAAAACAACAACATTTAATTAATTATTTGTACTCATTCTGTTAAAATTGCTTTAAATAGTATGAGGTGTACTTGAAACATGTTTTTTTTGGTATCATCATTATTTTGAAGATTCTAACTTATCCAAAAAATAATTATATAGTTACGGCTAATTAACTTATATAATTGGACACAAAATATTGACAAAAACAATTCTTCAATGATAACTACTTAGCATGATTGAACGAAAAAGAGAAGTTGTAATACAAACTATTATTAATGTAGTTCACATAATAGAAACTAGCTAAGCAACATCAGCCAATAACACCTTCTGCTGTGTCCAGTATCCCCCGCTCTTTGTACTTGTTTTGGATCAACGACGTATCACTAGAACATATCCAGTCCTGAATTTGTCCATAATCATACTTTCCATAACAGTGTTCCTACGTTGAGACCGTTATTTTGCATCAAATTATACTAAATAAACAGTAACACATCAACCTTAATTATCTTTGTTCTTTGCCTGTCACATAAAAGTACACAATAACAATAAGTTCAATTTTTTGTAATATAAAGAGACAAATAAATATATATCACAACTGATACTTAACTATATATTATATACATTTAATATCTAATGTAAAATATCTAAATTAACAACATAAATAAGTTTATCAGGAAGGCTCATAAATACGAAAAAAAATTCGATACTTGAAAAAAATGAATCAGGCAGACAAACAAATAATACAAAATTCTTATAAAATAACGATACTTCAATAGAAACAATAAATAATCAGGCTAACGAAAAAAATACAAAAATCCTGATACAAAATAATCGATACGTAAAAATTGGAATCATCAGACTAAATAAAAAATATGAAAATCACAATGGATATGGAAACTAATGTACATACCTTTGGTTAGTTAGTAACAATCGGAGGTGCCGCCTTTCTATCCCTTTTCTTTGGGGTTTTTTGGCTCTTTTGAACTAGATGCATGTTTGCTCTTTGACGAATTTCTCTTGCTAGAACTTGGGATTGTCATTAGTATATTGTCATGCAACGATGTATAATTTAGATATACGAAGATTTCAATTTTTGGAAAAAAACTATAGATTTTTAAGGACAATAAAAACACTAAAAACGTAAAAAAGGAAAAAAAAAAGAAAAAACCATAATGGGGAAGATGATATACATATTTTTGGACTCAATTCCCGATGATTAGGGATAAGAATCATTTGAAATTTAAAATTTTCTTTGAATTTTTAACTGAAAAAATAGGGGGAAAGTTTAGGGCAAAATTTTTGGGGCAGGTAAACTTTATTTTACTTTTCTAACGTGAATAATTTAAGTAAGTTCCATTGTGTAAAAAAGGATTTTAATTTTTAAATAAAGATAGGGGAAATGTTGAATTATAAAAAAAATTGTGTAGTTTTAGTCTTTTTTCAAAAAAGGTGGTTTCAATTTATTATTAGTCACACCGTTTTCAGTTTTAGTTGAAATTATCGAACGTTTTCATTTTTTAGTTGATTAACCGACTCGATACATCCACGCGCGAGCCGACCAATTTTAATTTGAATTTTCCATTTTTCTTCGTTTATTCTGATGACTGTTCGAAGAGGTTTGCCAACTTTTAGGAACAAGTCATTAATCATTTGAAAGTTGCAAACTTTCATTAATGTCGTGTGTTTCTGAAAAGGGTTTCAACTTTTCGAACCTGCCTTCTTGCGCCTATAAATCATTTTTCTTCAAAAAATTGTTTCAAATTTCTGATTTCTTCTTCTTCTTCTTCACCAAATGTTTCTTCTTCATGTACTTTCCCTGCTGTTGATGTGGTTCGTGATACGCTCAAAATTCTTCTCAAATAGAGTAAAGCGGTCGTTCAAGTAAACAAACCCACTAATGAGGTTCGTCTCGTTCCTCACGAGTAAAATAGTTTAGACTTAACGTCAATCATTTTACTATTATTCATTCAATTACTTCTTGGAAAGAAAATGATAACAAAAAAGGGGGTTTCTATTTTTAAATAATTAAAATAACTAGCGAATTAAGGAACAACAAACAACGTCCGAATGTTTGAGTTAATCATTAATAAGTAAGGTAGGGTTTTACGGTTCCCCACAGGTTTTCAGAACTTGATAATTGTAGCTATAAAAATTCTTTCCTAGTATCTTGCATGCCATTGAAAAGTTATGTATTTCTAATCCTTTGTCGCAATCTGTTTCGGCTATAACACTAACCTCATATCTTACTTTACTCAATATTTAAGCATCGTATTCGATATTTCACTAAGTTATTTACATCGTAACCAATCAATACTAGCCTATTTAGATAGTCATACCTACTCTATGTTGAGAATTATTTTCCTATTATCTACCTCCTTGGTATGAAATAGCGTTAATGCGAGTTCCTACTAATTTGTCCATTGCCTTAAAAAGACTTCTAACGAAATTAGAATTATGCAATACTTGCAAGACACTCAGTCATTCTAGAATTGTTATTTTAGTTAGGTTTTACCTCTTATTTCTCCCTTTGTTTCTCACACCCTGTTATGGATTTAGTTACCTAAAAAAAAAGTCCCATAATCCACAATATTCAAATATAGTTATAAGAATTCATGTACGTAACTTCAAGGAGACAGAGTAAATCCAAATTCGCTTCATTAATCAACAAAAATCACCAACCAATCAATTATAAGAGTCTCAAACTATCAAGATTCTCACAAAAGGTCTAAAAATAATCAAGAGTCTAACCAAATAAGCAGGAGTTCTAACTCAAAAAATGAATTTTTTCGACTACTTAATAAAAAATAAAACCTAATTAAATAAGGACACTAGTTTTCTGAAATCTGTCAAAACAACAAACGGCTTGATCACAGAAAAAAGAAGGATCGTTGTGGTCACGAACGGACCGTCATGGACTCCGTCCTCCCATACTTGTGCAATTTCTTTCTTTGCTCTCTTCAGTCCTTCGTGGACGGTCATGACGGATCATCATAGACAAAGGTCCGTTAGGCTCCGTTCCAAAAAGCACTTGAACTCTTGAATTTGGGTACTAGAACTATTTTGGTCTGGACTTCATGACAACATCAGGACGTACTCATAGGCTACGACGGTCCGTCATGCCACTCCGTAACCCCACACTTGATCAGACTTCCCCATCTTCCTTCAGCAACTGCACTACGATGCCCCTACGGACCGTCGGGGCCTACTAACCTTCAAAGCTCCTGTAGGTGGGCTTTTTCTGTTATTTCTCGCTCAAAACCTTCGCAAATCATCTTTTAGACGATTTCGTCGCAAATAAGAGAACTTACTCCAATTAGATCAAACGGCTTTTGACACACTAAACTTACGGAAAATAATTAATAATACCGTGAAAGACGGTATATCAACACCCTCAACGTACATTTGTTGTTTGTCCTCAAGCGACGCACTATGACTCAATACAAAATCTTTGTACAACCGTGTCCATGTGTTAAATCCTTCTCAATCATATTGCTACAGTCCCGATACAATCTCTCAATATTTCTGCATGCTATCAACTTTTAGTCTTGAATTTGTTGGATCATACATGACAAGAGACTCACCCTAAGACACTAACACCTATGCTCTTCATTCCTCACCGAGGTGCTAATATATTTCGTATGCACACTTGTATCCGCACTTCAAAAAAATCCTCATTTTTCACACAATGGATTTCATTTGAGTATAAGGATTACTTTTCAACTCCTCTCAGAACAAATTAACACTCATTCATAACATACTGCCATAAGCTTGCCCTTATTTTCACTACTTAAGTTCGCTATACCACTCTTAGGATTACGATAGACTTTCTTATCTTGTAAATGGCTCAGGGTCGTAGGATATATTTAGGTATATTGTAGTGAATTTTTGCCCTCCTTAACACATATCAACTAAACATACCATTTTCTATCATTTTAGTTCCCATTCCTCATATTCGTTGACCTAGCTATTTTCCTTCTTTTCTCATTGTTGTAAGTGACGCCTTTATTTTCCTTGCTTGCTGAGTTCTATTTCTTGTATATTTTGTTTTAAATTAACTTTTTTTCACAATTCTTGATCACTTTACTTTGTTCTCTCTCGCTCTTTATTCTTTCACCCCACGTTCAAGCATCATCCTCATCATCAGCCACCCTCAAACTCATGCTTTGCAATTGTCAAAGTACACAATACCCCAAGTTGGGTCAGAGCCATAAAAGGTTGTTTTACTGCATTAGCTACCCTCAAGTTACTGCGTTTATCATCAACTAGGTGCCCTATCAAGGAGGGACCGGGCCAACATATTATTCCCAGAAAAGATTAGTTAGTGTGAAAAGGAAGGCTAGTTTTATGCTCAAATCATTTGGATCCAACATGATCAATTTCATTTGTTTTCTTTAATTTTAGGCTAAAAATGGAATATATTTTATAATGGCCTATGATCCTTTCCGTAATTGTCTATTACAACTACTTTTTAGAAGGCACTTAACCAAGACAAGTTCAAGGTCAGTACAAATAGTGGACTATTCAATCTTCTCACACTAACTTGACATCTCATTACTCTACTAGATTATCATACACCTAGTTCGAATTTTTAGACTAGGGTAACAGTGGTGTAACCTATATGTCAACGCTTAGGCCACAACATTTATCAATTACTATGCCAGGTCTGCCTATTCCATTTTCTTAGGATACATTTTACCATCATGCTTCAAATTCAACTATGTCAACAACCATATGACTTCCGTTCACAAAAAAGTAATCAGTCTCTTGGGGACAAAGAACAACAGGAGAAAAAACCCCAAAAAGAAGGATAGTGAATTGGGATCTCAAACTTCACCCTAGCACACCCACTTTCCATTTACCCCACCCGAAAAACAAACAAAAAGACATAGCCAAATTGTCCCCAATGCATAAAAATGAATACAAAGTGGGTAGAGAAGCAAACCGGGCGCAATGCCCGACGACTAGCAGCTGGTGGGATTTCCGGTTCCCCGAACCCACTACCTCTTTCATCTGGACACCTCAGGGTGTCCTTGCATAACAACACTAATCTAGCATGCCTCAGCTATCTCCACATTTCTGGATCTATACGCCCAAACTAACTCTCCTGCTCTCATCATGATGCGCCTCTCCTTAGCAAGTGAGGACTCCTCGCAGCCTCCATCTCACGGCACTCCTTCTTTCTTTGCTCTAGCTTCATCCTTCTCTCGACCTCACTCCTCTTGGCATGCTCACGAGGGGATGTGTGGTGGAATCTCCAAAGTGGCGAATAGGGCGCCATCCTGTGGTCTTCATGAGGCTCTATAAGGGGGCCTACGACTCAGGCACCCGACCCTGTAGATCATCTCGATGTCTAAACAAAATGCTCTCGAATCGATCCGTAACATGAAGGATCCACAAATCCACCGGAGGGCATTCTCGCGCTAACAACCCTTAACTCAAAAATCCTTCCCAAGCGTTGATTGAACCTACGATCTTTCTTTCTCCTGTGTGCCTGGACTATTCACAGCTCCAAGCGCTCTCGATGCCTCAGCAATAGCCCTCTTGTAATGAGACCTGTTTAGTCGTTTGAGTCAATAGATTGTATTTCTGGTAATAACTTGTCTGGGTCGACCATCCGAAACGACGGATACCGTCTGGGCGGACGAACGTCGAGGGTGTCGCCGTCCAAACACTTAGACCCTCCTGAGAAGTGCGTACTGAGAATCGGCCCTCTCTGAAACGTCAACGACGGAATGGCAGACGGACCGTCGTTGGCACGACGGACCGTCACAAATTCTTTCCACAGAATTAACTCTCTGAACTTTGTGACGGGCATGCGTACGGACCGTCACAGGTCGGACGGACCGTCACAGGCTGCGTAACCCTGTCATTGGGTCGAATTCTGGTTAAAACTTTTGAAGGGGCTTTTGGACTATTCATGCTTATATTATAAAGGTTAGTGGATTAAAGTTAATATTTAATTACGTGGTGGTTAAAGGAGATAACCTTGAATAAAAGTGGGTTAATTTTATCATCTGTTATACTTAATTAAATGACAATTAGGTAAAAAAAAAAGTGTTGGATAGAAAAAATATAAATAGAGAGGGACGAACGAGAGAGAGAATAGAGAGAACAAGAGCGACCACAAGGATTTGAGAAGTAGATTGATCTATCACGATTCTTCATGGAGGTTCAAAAAGGGGTTTTTTTATTGTTTGTTTAATGCTATTTCATAGTAAACCTTAATAGCGAATGATATGTATTGGGTATATTTTCAAAGTCTTCTATATGCTTAATTGTATGCTTGCATGATGTGATTATGAAATTGTAATGGGTTGGAAGATTGAGGTTGTGATCTTAAAACTAACCCCTCTCTGTTAATGATGGTGCCTTGTATAAAATAGGCTTGATGAACTAAAGATGAGGTTAATTGATCGGGTGTCCACGTTTCCGACACAGAGGATTAGTAGTGGTCGGTGTCAACGTCCGATAGCCAGGATATTAGTAGTGGATCGGTGTCCACGTTCCGACACCAGGAAGTAAAAATGGCTTGGGTGTCACGTTCTGACACCAGGAATAGTTGGAGATCGGAGTGTCACGTTCCTATCACCAGGATAGTAAAAAGAATGAATCTTGAATCATGTTATTACTCAGATTTAAAGAACCTATTTTCCAAATGAGTAATAGGGTAATAGGCATGTCATCATAGTTTGTGCTGGGTGGTGGCCAATATTTATGGTATCTTGTTGTTTATCTGTTTTAGTATGGTAGTCCGATTTGTAGTTTACTATCTAATATATATTGCGCTTGTAGTTTGAGTTGGCCGCTGTACCTACTCAGTACTGTGTGCCTCGTACTGACCCCAAAGGAGGGATTGGGTGTGAGACATATGAAAGTCCATGGGGTATAGGTTAATGTGGAGTGTGTAAGAGGTTTGAGGGCGGTGGAGTAGGGTATAGGGCGGGAGAGATAGAGAGTATATAGGTTTTGAGTTGGGGTTTGTGGGGGGGGACTCGGGGGAAATGAGATCTGGATGGTAAGACGGGAGTAAATTTTGGGTATTGATGGGAGAGGGGTTGGTTATTGTGGGAGGGGGAAGAGGGATATGTTGGGGAAGGTGAGGGATAAGGGGGGGGAAGATGAGGATTGATTGTGGGGGGTTGAGAGGTAGTAGAACGGAGAGAGAGACGTGAGGAGAGCTTGGGGGTGTAGCTTTAAGTAGGGACAAAATGGGTACGGGGATAGGCCAAGGAAATTGGGGGCGCAGTGCGAGAGAGATGGAGTTGGGAGGCGGGAGGGGGACTCGGTTGATGAAGGGGGAGAAGGGAGGAAGTGATAAGTGTGGCGGAAGATAGGAGAGTGAGGGAGATTGCGGGAGAAATAAGGGGAGGTGTAGAGTAATGTGATTGGAAAGTTTTGAGTAAGGGGGGATGGAAAGAAGGAAGGGATGGAGGGAGGGGAACGAGGGTGACTTGGTTGTGTTACGGGAGATGCTGGGGGAGGGTGGCAATAGAGCGGTACTTGTATTTTCTTTCTTGTTATTTGTGGTAGTGCAAGCAATGTGCCATCGACTTCCGCTCACCGCAACTCTCGACAGACTTCACAGCAATAATCGATTTTAGGGTTTAGCCTTTGTTCCTACCCTCGGACGGGATTCTTTGCTTCGCGTCTGATGTCTTGAAGTTCATACATGGACCATCTCTGTAACTTATTTTAGTTTCTTAATACTCTTATATTTAGGAATTTGTGAGGATAGATGTTCTTTGTTATGATGACTTCTCCAGGTTTTTGAGATCGTAATTGATAAACTTTAGAATTGTTTATTTAAATTGATGTTCGTTATGAGTTTTAAGGTCTTCCGCACTATTTCCTGTTTATTAATGGTTGAAATGTTAGGGATTGAATTGGTTGGGTTCGCTCACATAGTAAGGGTAAAGTGGTGCCACTCGCGGCTCGTTTTTGGGTCTGACAAACTGGGTATCCGCGCATTAGGTTTGTTGGGTCTCATCACACAAGAACAGCTCTAGTAGAGTCCCTGAACAACGGTAGGGGACGCCTTTACTTTTCTTAGAGAGGCTATAGGACTGTAGGAAAATTCCATTCCTTCTTTTCTTTCGTTCTTATACTTGGATCCAATTGGTATCTAGGTGATACAAAGTGGTATCTGACCATCTTAAAACCTATTTCCAGATGGTTATAACAAGCAACAACTGCGTCAACCCAACACCGGCAAGACAAGATGCGTCTAGCCACCCACGGGGGCTGTCGCTCTAAAGTAGCAGTGGACAAGGCCGTGGTAGAGGTCGCAGGGAGGAAGTCCTCTAGAGGAAGAGGACACGCACCGGCCTATCTATTCTTGGCGTTCCTCCTCCCACCCGCCTGAGGAAGTAGTAAGAGAGGTGAGGAAGGGACAATGAGTCAAGTTGCAGAAGGAGGAATTAACCACCCCAACTACCCCAGAGATATTAATCGGTTCTTGCTTATCTTAGCGGGTGATCTATCAGGGCCGGACACCTCCAGTGTTTATTCGGCAACCAGCACCTCATGTTCGGGACAACTGCAAGCTGCTGTGGCTTCCCGCGAGATGCCTTAATTGAAATAGGCACTTTCCTCCCCTCGATTGACTACATGTCCTATATTACCAGTGATCAGCAGGAACTTTTCAGTAAGTTCGTGAATTGAAACCTCCGTCCTTCAGGGTTGAAATCTTAGGATGCCCTATGATTTTCTGGCGATTGTCAGAACACTACACAAGATGGGCATAGGTAGAATATTTTGGCGTCGATTTATTACCTACAATTTAAGGGGAACGCCAAAATGTGGTGGCGATAGTATGTGGAGTGTCAACCACACAGACCACCTATGACTTGGGCATCATTCTCTAGCTTTTTATGGATATATACCCAGGACTTTGAGGGATAGGAGAGAGATGAGTTCCGCAGCCTAAGCACGGATGATGTCCGGTTATGCGTATGAGGCTAAGTTTCTGCATAATCTAGGTATCCACCCAGCTTTGGCTTCGATCCCCAAGAGCGTATTCGCCCGTTTTTGAAGGGAATTGAGGTCAGATTTGCAGATTCCAGCCTTACAGGTATCTACTGGCAGGATACTCCAAGCAAAATCCTTTCAGAAGTGGTAGGCCTTTGTATAGAGGTGGAGGGAGTGAAGCAAGATGACTTCACCATTGCATCACACTAATAAGTTTCGAGGGAGGTGAGTTTAGGTGGTTCTTAGTTCCAGAGTGCAGAGTTCGGAGGTATCCAGCCCTACATATTCAATTCTTTCATTACTACTGTAGGGGGGGGTCCACCGCAGACCGTCAGAATTCCCTGAGTTTGGAGGTTTCCCCAGACTCCGTCGTTCTCACGGACCTATGCGTAAACCGCAAAGATGGTTATGGATTGTGGGGAAAGTGGACATATTAAGAGATATTTTCCAAAAAGAGTTACAGACCCTCAATATGTCCAGAGGTAAAGGTGTCTGAAGAGTCAGCCATTCTTCAGGACTGGTGTCAAGGTAATGTTGGTCCACCAAACCAACCGGGGTGTGGCTGGCAAGCCCGTATCGACTGCAACACAAGCATGGTAGGGCAAACGGGCAGACAGGTGATAGGGCCCATTGTTACGCTTTCCTTGGCTGTCAGAAGTCGGAGACATGCGATTTGTTATCCACAGGTAAGCTTTTGGTTTGTGATTGCATGCTTCTTTATTATTGATCCGGGCTCCACATTTTTCATATGTATCTTCCTCATTTGCTATTGGCTAATTTACATTGTGAATTGGCTTGCATCATGCCTTTTCCTTGTTTCTACTCCGGTGAGTGAGGTCTTTGATAGTTGAAAAAGGGTATTAGGTTTGTCAGTGTGTGACTTTTGTGGGGAGCATACTCATGTAGACTTGGTTATCTTGAAATGTTTGTTCGATGTAATCTGGGTATGATTGGCTTTCTCTGAAGTTGGCAATCTTCATTGTAATGCTAAAAACAGTACAGTTTGGCCAACCTGGGCCAGATCCGTTAGTGTGGGAGGGTGGACTACACTTCCACTCCCAGTTCGTATCATCCCTTTCTCGTGCTAGTAATGGTTTTGGTAAAGGGTGTTTTACTTTCCCTTGGCACACCCAGGGAAGATTCTACCCAAGTATCTTCAATTGAATTCGGTTTCGATAAGTCGTGCTTTTTTGGAGTGTTTCCTTCCTGCAGACCTTCCTGGTAGTCCACCTATGATATATAATTGACTTTGCATTGCTCTGGAGCGAGTACCTCGCCCCCATTTCCATACCCCCTTATAGGATGCTCCCGCTGAGTTAAGAGAGTTAACGGCCCACTGTAAGAGTTTGTTAGGAAAGGCTTTATTAGACCAATTTCATCCCCTTGGTGTGCTCCTGTTTTGTTTTGAAGAAGAAGGATGGAGTTTTTTTGGTGTTATTGACTACAGACAACTGAATAAGTAACTGTTTAGAACAAGTATCCTCTTCCGCGCATCGATGATTTGTTCGATCATTTACAAGGTGCTTGTAACCTTCTCAAAAATTGACTTGAGATCTGGTATCATCAATTGAAAATCCGGGCAGCCGATTGCCAAAGACCTGTTTTTTCGAACCAGGTAATGGGCATTAAATGAATTCTTTCTTAGTAATTTCTTTGGACTTACGAATGCCCCCGCTGCTTTCAATAGTCCGGATGAACGCCCCCGATTTTTAAAGCCATACTGGATCTCTATTTCAGTGTTTATTAATATATACTGGTATACCCTCAAAGAGCAGGAAATAGACATGAGGATACTTAAGCTGGTATGGAATGTTTAGGAGAAAAGCTGTATGCCACATTCTGTAAGTGTTAGTTTTGGCTATAGTTCAGTGTCCCTTCTTGTCTTGGGCATGTGGGTTTCTAAAGATGGAGTGATGGGGAATCCTTTCCAAATTTAAGCACCAGTGCATAATTGGATAGACCTACAATTGTTACACAATAGGTTAAGGGGCTTCGTTTTGTTTAGCAGCTACTACCGGGGTCGATTTGTCAAGGGAATTTCCTTCCGTTTCTTCCGACTGACAATTTGACCTTAATCCGTGTTCCATTTGTATGTTTGTGGGGCGAATGTGAAGAAAGTTCCTCAGCAACTCAAACCTTTTGACCTACTTCTACTGCAAACAATTCTTACCCTGTGCCAGTGGAATGTTAAGAATTTCATTGTTTTTTGTGATGCATCCATTCTGGTTGGGTGCAGTTTCCTTATGCACGAGAAGAATGTTACTTGCTTATGCCTCGAGGCATTAAGAGTGTGCCTGAACGTAAGTTCCGACCCACGATTTGGGTTGCTGCAGTCGTGTTTTTTCATAAAGCAATGGAACATGAGTATATGGGGTTATTTAAGTCTATACGGATCATCGTAGTTTACATTATGTCTTTAACCTTACTCAGAAGATTGAATTTGAGACGAGGAGATGGATGAACTACTGAAGACTATGATATCACTATCTTATATCATCCTGGTAAAAGTTAATGTTTGATAGCAGATGCCTTTCATAGAAAGGCAGGGAGCATGAAGTCTAGCCAATGCAAATTTGCAGGTTTCTAGACGCCCATTTGCTAGAGAGGTTCAGACTTTGGCTAAATGACTTTATGAGGCTGAAGTAACTGAGAAGGGGGAGTTTTTTGCCTGTGTGGAGTCAGATCTTCCTTTCCTTGATAAGAGTAAAAAGACAGCAGTTTAACTCGATGATAAACTGATCCGAATCCGAGATAGAGTGGTTGCATGGAAGGCTAAAGAACAAAATTCGATGAGAAAGATGTTTTGATAATTCAGGGAAGTGTATGTGTACCCCAGTTCGTTGATTTGATTCACACTATTCTTTACAGCAGGCTCATGTTCAAGGATTCCTATACATCCTGGTGCAACCAAGAGTTCGTGATCTAAAGCAACATTTTTGGTGAGTAAGATGAAGCGTGACATTGTTTGATTTTGTTTGCTGAATGCCCGAAGTGTCATCAAGTAAGGTATGACCCATAAGGCCTGTAGGACACTTCGGAGATGTCCATTCCCTTAATGGAAGTGGAGATAATTGCATGGAATTCGTGGTTGTCTTCCAAAGACATGGGTAAGTATGACTCCATTTGGGTAATTATTGACAAAGATTAACTAAGGTCTTGTCATTTCAGTCCGGTCAATGTGACGTATAATACAGAGGAAGTTAGCCAAAACATTACAATCTTCAGAAAATGTTCGATTGCTTGGAGTTTCCACTTTCCATTATATCGATGAGGTACGCAGTTTACTTATCAGTTTTTGGAAACATTGCATGCTGAATTTAAGGTACTAGGTTGGATCTTAGTACCGCTTTCCCTCAGACCGATGTACCTCTTGAGCGAAACGCTTCTAGGTTTTTTGAGGATATGCTTCGTGGTATGTGTGATAGAATTTTGTTGGTCAGTGGGCTAACTTCTTACCCTTAGCCGAGTTTCTCATACACAATAGCAATCACTCAAGTATTGATACGGCCCCATTTTAGGTACTGTATGGGGAAAAAGATGTAGGTCTCCCCATTGGGTGGTTTGAATGCAGTTGAGGTTCGACCTTGGGGTACTGACCTCTGAGGGAATCGTTAGATAAGTGAAATGCATTTCAAGACAAGCTTTAGCGTATCAAAGTAGGCGAAAGAATATGTAAATCGAAAGGTGAGAGACTTGGAGTTTATTGAGGGGAACAATTTTTACTTACTAAGCTTTTCACCCATGAAGGGGGGTGTTTGGGGGGGGGGGGATTGCGGTTTGGACGCGAGGTAAGCTTTAGCCCGGATATATTTGGGTCCCATTTGAAGTCTGGACAGCGCGTTGGGAGGTAGCGTTGAATTAGCCTTTCCCCCAGGGACTTTCAGGGGTGCAACCCCCGGTATTTCCATGTGTCTAAATGCCAAAACGATACCATGGGGATTTGAAAACTACATTTTCGTTGGGATTCAGTTCTTTCTTGATATAATAGTTCTTATGAGATGAGCCTGTCCATTACTGGATAGTGAAATCCGCAAATTGGAGATCACGGGAGATTTGCATCCATCCAAGATGGTTAATGGAAGAATCGACCAGTTGAAGCGTCCACTTGGAGAAGGAGGCATATTTCAAGACAAATAACCCTACCTGTTTACAAGATTGCAGGTACTCTCCTTTTCCGCCCTGTTTTTTCTTCTTCTGTGAATCGCTCGAGAACGACCAAGGGTAAATTGGTTCTATTGTAACGACCTGTTTAGTCATCGTTTTGAGCAAGTAGAAGTTTTATTTCTCTGGTAATAACTGTCTGTGTCCGAAGAATCCCACGACGGACCGTCATGGGCCCCGACAGACCGTCGAGGGTGTCTCGTTCAAAACCACTTAGACCGCTGAAGAATTTGAGTAATGATAATCGACTCTCTGACCGTCACCGACGAAAAAATGGCATTACGACCGTCAATTGGCCGACTGACCGTCACAAATCTTTCCCTCCACATAATTAACTCTGTGAACTTTGTGACGGTCTGCAGTACGAACCGCACATTGTGGACGCCTCCACAGTCTGCGTCAACCCTGGCTGGGTTTGGATTTCTGTCAAAAGTTTTTTAAAGGGGCATTTTTGGACAATTCATGCTTATAATTCTAAGTTAGTGTAGTAATTTTAATAATTCAATTGTGGGGGTTAAAAGATAACCTTGAAATAAAAAAGTGGGGTTATTTTTATCATCTTTTTATACTTAATTAATATGACATTGGGGTAAAGAAAAGTTTGGAATAAGAACAATAGAAGAAGAGGGACGAATGACGAGAGAAGAGAGCGATGAAGAGAGACAGCAAGGCTTGGAGAAGAGATTGATCGAAGCACGATTCTTCGGTGGAGGTAGGTTATGGTTTATTCTCTTTCATAGTAACCGCTTAATATTCAATTATATGTATTGGTATTATTGTGAAGTCTTCTATATGCTTATTGTAAATGCTTGAATGATGGATTCTGAAATTGTACAGGGTTTGTGAAAATGAGGTTGTGAAGCTTAAACTAAACCCGTTCTGTTGAATGAATGATTCCCTTGGTAATAAAAGAAGGCTTGCTAACCTAAAGAATGTGGTAATGGATCGTGTGTAACGGTTCGACAACAAGATAGTAGTATGATCAGGTTCACGTTCTGACACAGGATAGTAGTATTGGGAGCGGGTTCACGTTCGACACCAGGATAGTAATAGAGGATCGGGTGTCACGTTCCCGACACAGGATAGTATTAGAGGATCGGAGTGTCACGTTTCTACACAAAGGATAGTAATAGAATGAATCTTGAATCATGTTAATATACCATATTTAAAGAACTATTTCCCAAGAGTATGGTGTGGAGGAAGAGTCCTCATAGTTGTGCTTGGTGTTGGCCATAGTTATGGTAACTTGGGTTGTTATCTGTTTAGTAATGTAGTCCGAGTTTTATTTTATTATCCTGATATATTTTCTTCTATTTTTGAGTTGGCCGATAGATCCCTACTCAGTACTTGTGCTCGTACTGACCCTACTTGGTATGTTCTCTTTCTTGATATTTGTGTAGTGCGCCAACGTAACCATCTGCTTATCGACTCAAACCGCAACTCTAAAGCCAGACTTCACATAATCATATTTCAAGGTGCGATTTTTTCCTAGCTCGGACTGTATTCTTTTTCTTCTTCGCTTCTTGATGTCTGAAGTTCGGACATAGACCCATCTTTTACTTATTATTTTTAGTTTCCTTATATACTCTTGATTTAGTATTTGAGGATAGATATGTTTCTGTGATGATGACTTCCTAGTTTTTGGTGATAGTAATTGATAAACTTTAGAAAGTTATTTATAATTGATTTCGTCAATGATTTTAAGTCTTCTGCACTATTTCTGTGTATTATTGTTGAAATTGTTGGGATTTCGATTGGTTTTTTTCGCCACATAGTAGGGTAAATGTGGTGCCACGGCGGCTCGTTTTGGGTTCGTGAAACCTCTGCAGTCCAAGGCGGGATCTGAGGCAAGTGTAGCCATTTGTACCTCTAATATCTGCACCCTAGCAAGCGGGCCAAAGCGGGGAAGGGGCTAGCGGGGGATCTCGAGGCAGAGCTACTACCTAGATAGACTCGACCGGGGTAGTGCCAGTGGAACCGCAATGCGTCTCCGTTTGGATTGGGCCTTTGCTACCATGCTCAAGAAGATTAATCATCACCATGGAGGCAATTCTGGACGATGCCCTCTGGGTGAGCCAACTCCATTGGCCCTCATCCCTGAGGAGGCCCATCAACGTGCCCAGCGGGGTCTTGAGCTGATCAAACGGTGCCCTATGGCCACACCTGCGGACCTGCATAGAGAAACTCAAACAATCATGCACGGGAAAGTGGAAGTAGTTGTGACCTTAATCCCTTCTCGTGCATAACGCCTGTATAAGCCAAGAAAATCCACTCAACCCCAGCGATCATCGCCCCGGCCCATTAATTACTCTCTACTGCTTCGATCCCATGTGACTATATTATAGCGGCCGTGGGAGAAAGGCGTGGAGCCAATCAACCATAACAACTTCCCTGTGAATGTACGGTTAGCTTTCTTGATGGATCCCTTCGCTTGGTAACCCAGCAGCCAGCAAACCCTCTCCATCACGTACAAGTGAAGATCCCAACCACCTCTTTGTGTCTCTCTCATCGACTGGCTATGGCTCACGAAGAATTGGCCAGCTTTGAAAATCTTCCAATCGTAGGAAAAGTCAGCAGTGAGAGGGTCCGGTTAGCATCAACATTCTCCCGTATATATACCGGCGAGGCGCAATGAGGGAGATATACAACCACTTAATGCCCAACGTACTCGGACCGCATTAGTTTGGGGTCTTTGTCGGGGAATCCGCCTTCATCTGTGATCGGAGAGTCGCTACGTAGAGGCGTATAACTCTTGGCCAACTCTGTGCGCGCTAGAATGATCCCCAACGGACGCGCTGTCCACTCTAGTCGATGTCTGTTGAAGAGATTGTGGATCTTTGGCACTCATGGGGAGACTCCGTAAGTACCCCCGTCCGCTCAATGTAAATGTCCCTAGTTATGGGACTCCTTTTTTTCATTCAGAACTTGCATCGGAATAGACTTGATACTACCCGTCGACACACGGAGGGACCACCTGTTTGTCTGGTCTGTAGCCTGGGTTAAGAGTCGAGTCGTGAAACGGTGTGGATTCCGAACTTTTATCAGTCCCATCAGCTAGGCCAAGACTCTGCGCTGGGTGGCGGGTGCGGGACCTTAGCAGATCCAAGGCTTTCTACTACCACGAAACTCCTAAGGAGCCAGACGCTCCTTCTTTATTGTAGGCTTACCCAGAAGGTTTGCATCAGTGTGCGCTGCCTCAATCGACGGGAGGGCATGTTGACTACGTACTCCCTTTTGGTTGTGGGCTCTTTTCACACGTTTATAACTCGGGATGGGGTGGAAGTGCTTGGATGCCCGTACCTCCTCGTGGTTCAACTCTCATCCAATCAGATCCACTGACCAGGCGGGCAGAAGGGGCCGACCGACTCCTCGATCGCCCGGCGTGCATATACTTCGATCTTGTTTTTGGTGGCCATAATAAATAGTACCTGTAAAGAATCAAATATTAGTACTAAAAGGAACAGACAAGCATCCGCAAAACCACCCAAATAATAAAAGAGTAATACTTAATGACAATTTCTATAGTCACTACCGTGAAACACAACGGACCAGTGAAGGCTCGTCTGAGTACCGACGACCGTCTGGGGTCCGTCCGTGTCATTACTTAGACTCTGTTTTTGAGAGCCCTGAAGGAGATCTCTGACAAGTCATGACGGTATAATGCAGGACGGACCGTCGTAGTGGTCCCCGTCCGAGGACACTTTGAAAAAAAATATGAAAATCGCTTATGAGATGGGGCTCTTGAAGCCGTCACAACAGTTATGAGGACATACTTTGTGATAAGACGGTTGTCCATAGTTTTCCGTTGGGGACCCTTAAGAAAAAATAGAGATAACCTTAGAGAAGGGGTCTCGTGACAAGCAAACTGTTGTGCAGGATGGACCATCGTGGAATGACGGTCCGTTGTCAGGTGGTCCGTTGGAGACACTTAGAAAAAGTGAGAGACCCTTAGGAATAGACAGTGGGGTTTTAGGCTATTGGACGACCCCATGAACTGTCCATCGTGGGTACGACGGTCCGTCATCGGGGTCTCGTTCTTAAATCAGTGATAGAATGGTGATGCCCCCATTCAACCCCTATGACCCAAATATAATGTAGGTTTTAAACCCTACATTTGTCCACCCAAATACCTAGTACCTAGCAAGCTAAAGTCCTACTCTAGAGTTTTGTACACAAACAATTGTTCGGGGATTTTCAACCTAGGTAAGATAAGAAATTTATTAAAGCATGAAAACCTATAGAGAAGAACTAGGCTAATACTAACTAAACAAAAATGCTATATAAATAAGTAGAAATTAGAGACACATACCTGAGAATTTGAGAAAAACAAGAGAGGAAGGTACTTGGTAATCACGTAGAGACCCACAGCGGCAGCTCCAACAAGTAGATAATGAATTTTAGGAATTTGGAGAATTTGTGGAAATGATGGTTGTAAGAGAGAGGGGTTATGATTTTTTAAAGTTTAAAAGTGAGGGAAATGGGAGAAATAGTGAAAGAATGGGGTGAAATGAAGGGTGGGGGTTTTAAATGTTGAATTTTAAAAAAAAACCAGTCGGGTCGGGTTGGGTACGCTTCATTAATGACGTGACGAGTCCCCGACAATGGTCTATTGCATGTGCGATGGTCCGTCATTATTTCCGTCGCGTGTGCCCTAGTTTGAAAAAAACTGAAAGACGTACCTGGCACGACAGATTCATGCGACGGTCCGTCACAGGATCAACGTTCCTTCGCTGTATCCGTCAGTGACTGTTGCAGAGTGATTTTCTGCAGATTTTCCTGCTGATGTGCCTGCAAATTTAAAACACACTAGTAGAAAATTCTACCATTACTAGAAAGAAAAACTATAAGTATTGGGTTGCCTCCCAACAAGCGCCTGATTTAACGTCGCGGCACGACTGTGGGCACTTGATTACTCAGCTTTCATCAAAATGGTATGCCTCTATCACTTCATTCACCGATGCAGTATGCCCAAACTAGAGTTTTATTTGTTCTCCATTCACCTTAAACCACCTTCTCTCCTTTGTTTCTAACTCAACTGCTCCATGAGGGAATACTTGGGTAATCAAGTAAGGGGCAGTCCGTTTGGCCTTAAGCCTTGCCAGAAGCGAGAACGCAACATGAACAATTGTCTAAAAGCCACAAATCCCCAAACATAAACTCCGTTTTTCCTTTTAGTTCATTTATCCTTCTTCATCTTTTCTTGTGGGATTATGGCAGATACGGATTGGATCTCACCACTCAGCCTCATGGACCTCAAATTGTTGAAGGTCGCTTCTTGTTATCAACCGAAAATTTCATCTGCCCCTTTTCCAATCACTAAGGCTCTACGGTGCAAGGAATGGCCTCACAAGAATAATAGGCACTTCAAAATCAAAGTTCAAAATCAAGAATAACAAAATCTGCTTGGAAATATGAACGACTCCACTTTTACTAGCCATCCTGGAGTATCACGAATAGGCCTTTCACTAATGTCGATCAGCCATCAGTCTTAGCCGCCATCGACGTTAGCTTTGGATCACCCAAACCCAACCTTTTTGTAAATCGAGAGGGGTATGCGATTTATGCTTGCCCCCAAGATCACATAATGCCTTTCGCAAAATGTAATGACCCGACCGTTACAAAGAATAGTGAACGCACCCAGATCTTCTTCTTTTTGGTACGAGAGATCTTGTAGAAATCGCACTACAATGCCGCCTTGATCATCATCCTTAAAGTGACCGATCTTTATTTGTAAACATGATTTTCATAAACTGGCCATAACCGAAGCATTTGTCCTAGAGATTCCACCAAAGGGACCATTGTGCCCGAGGAAAGAAAGCTTCTCAGCAGTGTTATAAAACGCCGATAGTTACATCCCTCGGTCTTTTGCACTAATCTTTGAGGAAAGAGGGGTTGGTGTGCAGTCTAGGACATCGGGAATTACCTTTTAGGGACTTCCGCCATCTTTTTTAGTGCTACTTCATACTTTACCACGAGCCTCTACCAATTTATATTATCCTTTCTCACTGTTTCCTCATTAGACGAACATAGAAAGTGGTCAATGGTTTTGTGTTACCACCCCGAGTAAGTAGTGGATTTCATACAGTGTGCATCATGTTTCGATTTTGGACAGTGTTCAGAGGAAAGAGGTGCCCGAGTTGCCGTCGTGTTCATAGTCGCAGATAATTGGGCCATTTCAAATGATCTGCTAATAGAATTGCATGTGTATCGACCTTTTAACTCAATACCCACTTTATCACTCCTTAACTCTTAATGTGCTCATCACTAGCATCGACCCTCTCATCATTTTTTGCAACCATATCCTCAACCCGCCGCCCATAACTACCTCCACATACCTAGGAGTAAAATCATGATTTTGACGACAAAACATAGGGCCCATTCCTATCATATCTATTGCCATAGTTACCCTTGTTGAAGTTGTTGTCAAGGTTGTAGTTTCCATCTCGGACTAATGAACCTCATCGTTATAGATACCCTTAGGTCCGACCTGGTTCCCCACATTGAACTTGGCGCCAATTCTTACTGATTAGAAGCCTTGGGAACTCGGTCAGCACCCCCCATCTTCTCATTTACTGAATAGTTGGAATTCTTTTCATCATAAACCAATCACATTTGTGGCGCGGTAGTCGTAGTATCGACAGTAGTTGACTGCATTTATCTTTTTTGCCACCCCAGTACATGTTTAGTACCACCCAAGCTAAGTATAATCTGAGCCAGTCTTAAAATATTCACTGTGTCTGGTTGAGAGTGGACTGCATGCGAAGGTATAATCTCCCGGTATTTGACTTTATAGTACTATAAGCTTTATTATTCTAGAGATTTTCGCTAATTTTCAGCATCTCAGCATTAGGACACTCCCCAAGAAGATTCACTGCTATAGTGTCCACACCAGCTTATTATATTCATATGGTCCACGATAGACAGATTTTTTAGTGACTCATCATCTATAAGGTGATTTGGGACGCTCTAAAAAAGTAGGTGATGGAATCTATCACAAGAACTTACTAACTGTCTATCCTGGTAGTGCAACAAAGTTGTTCACTCTGGTCTTTGTGGTTTAGTTTCTTGGAGACAGGGTAAGTAGCGTGCTAAGAAAACGTCCCCTTCGTGGTTCAAGTGAAAATTGAGTTGTAAGAGAGCTCGGTGAACCGTTCTATAGCAGCACTTCTCCCATAAGTGAGAAGGAAGGAAACACTCTTAGCCCTATTACATCCAAGTACACGTTAGGCCTCCCTAACACACTTTTACACACTTCCATAGCCCTTAGCTATATTTTCTTTGCATGGTGGATCCTCAGAGTTAGCCCGAAAAAAAACCTCTTGAAGTGAGAATTTGCATCAGGCTACTAGTTACCACAAAGGTGTTCCCTGGTGGGGTAGAGAGGGCCAAGAAAAGTGGCCCATCGGAGTCTCCGTATATTGCCATAGACTCTGTAGTATCTTGGGCGTGGGAGCGGGATTTTGTCCCTGTGTTGGTGTTCACACGGCAGCATCGGGTAGGGTAACAACTGACCTTGAACATCAACCGGAGAATGGTTTGGGATGTTCTGCTTTGATCATCATCATTGATTTCCCAAGTTCCCATTCATGTGCGAGTGTACGCTTCTAAGTTTGTGATCATAGGGAAACAAGGGTTCTTTTCCTCTCCGTGTAGTTGATACAAGGGAAGATGATCGCAAGAAGTCAAAAAAAATAAACAAAGTAAATCAATAAAACAACTAAATGTCAGTAATAAGTTTAAGTTTATCTAAAAGCTACTTTCCCGACAGCGGCCGCCAAAATTTGATACGTTCAAATTACTTCTCGAATAAGAAGTAAACAAAAAAAAGCGGTCGCGTCAAAGTAAATAACCCAACTAATGAGGTGGGATCATTCCCACGAGGAAAGGAAAATAGTTTAGACTTCAACTCAATTTATTATACTATGTTCGGTCAATTACTTCTTGGAAAGCCAAAAATGATTATAAAAAGGGGGGTTTCTATTCTTGTAAAATTTAAATGAAAATAACTAGCGAAATAAAAGGAGACAACTACAAGTTCGAATGTTGGAGTTTAGATCAATTAATAAAAAGTTAACTAGGTTTTTAATGTTCCCACAAGTCATAACTTGATAATTCTAGCTATAACAATTTCTGTCCTAGTATCTTGATACAAATGTGATAAGTCTATGTATTCGAAATACTTAGGTTCGACATCTAGAAGTTTCACTCCGCACCTTGGTTCGGCTACGTCTCAATGTGTGCTATACTAACCCTTACTTTACGATCCATAAGCATCATATTCGATATTGGACTAAGTTATTTACCCGTACCAATCAATACTAGCCTAATTAGCTAGTAACAAAAATCTATGCTGATAATTCTCTCCTAATATCGACCTCCTTGTCGGCAAGTAGTATGAAGCTAGTTCTAACGGGTCCATTTGTTAAACAGCCTTCTAAGCGAAGAAGTATCAATAAATGTAATGAGACTATTCTAGAAAATAGTTAATTTTAGTTAGGTTTTACCTCATTATGCCCATGGTCCCACAAACCTAGTCAGGAGGTTAGTACCCATAGTCATAATTCACAAATATTCACATATTTGTATCAGAATTCATGTACATACTTCAATGAGAAAGAGTGAATCCGAAAGTGCGCTTGATTAATCAAAAAAAAAATCACAACAATCAATACCAAGAGTCTCAAAAATAATCAGAGTCTCAGAAAGGGTTAAAAGAATAAATCAATAGTCTAACCAAATATATAGAGTCGAACCTCAAAAATGTTGTTTTTCGAACTTTTGAACACTATTTTTTTATAAAAATAAAAATCTAATTAATATGGACTCTATTTGCTGGAAAAATCTGTCAAGCGCGGCTGGGTAGAAGGACCCCTTTGGGAGGGATCGTCGTGGTCCCGACGGACCGTCATGGACTCCGTCGTCCCCTTACTTGTTCAATTTCTTATGCTGTCTCTTAATTGCCTCGAACGGCAGGTATGAGGATGTGATAGGCATACGGTCCGTCAACTGTCTCCGTTTCAAGGAACTCTCGCATTGGTAATGGGATACTTCTTGAAACTTCATGACGAACCAGCAGGAAGGACCGTCATGGGCTACCGACGGTCAGTCATGCACTCCGTATTTCCACACTTGGTCAGACTTCCCCATGTTTCTTCTGCAGCTGCACTACGATGCCACCGACGGACCGTCACGGGTACGACTAACCGTCACAAGCTCTGTATGTGGTGGTTTTCTATATTTCTCGCTCAAAAACCTCCGCATTCATCTTTTAGAAAGATTTCCTACAAATAAAGAGAAACTTACGTAATAATTAGCACAAAAAGGCTTTTGTACACACTAAACTTAAGGAAAAAGTATTAATAATACCGTAAAACCATGGTATATCAGTTCGCTGACACCAGAGTTTTTGGTATCTATACTCTGGTGGAAGGTTATATTCTAAATCAAAACACGGATACCAGAGGGGAATAATTTCCTTAAGTGGACACTGTGAATTCAGTGGACTTGATCTTTTTCTGATTTGAATGTTTTTCCAAATTTTGGTAAGTTTTATAAATTAATTTTTTTGAATTAAATTTCTGAGTTCATCTTTTTTACTGGTTCAATAAGTTTTAGCTATTTCTTTTTTCTGGAAAAATTTATTTGAAATGTGTATTTCTAGTTTTTTCAAACACTGATTGTTAACAGTTTTAAGGACATTATTGTTTTTAAAATCTGTGTTACTTGTGGAGAAAAAATATTAGTGGTTTTATACTCCTTTATGTCTGCAATTATAATTTATTGCGTACTAAGATTTTATCAACTTTTGTTTATCAGAAATGACAAACAATTGTGTTACAGTGGCTGTTATTGCACCAACCTGAACTGTTGTACCACAAGCAGAGAAGCTGAGTAAATTCACAGGTGTGAATTTTAAAGGATAACAACAATGAGTATTTTTCTGGCAGGGAAAAATTCATGATTATTGAAGCATGGAAATAGGCGGCACTCGATGTTAAGGCTAATTTTATGACGTGATTTTTAGAAGATGACTTACATATGTATATTCTTGCAATACCAACTTCAAGAGTTGTGGGATGCACTTGATAAGAAATTAAGATAGAAGATTCATACTTAAAAAAGTTTGTGCTCGCAATGATTTATTAATAAAATTGTGATAGTAAATGTTTGGATCACAGTCAGAAGAAGAAACTTCAAACTTATTCTCCAAGATCTGAATTTGCGATATGGTTGTAAATGAAGCTTTCAAGTGGCTTTGCAAGATCGAGAAATTGCTCCTTATTGGAACGATTTCAAGAATTATATCAAAGCACCAGCGTAAAGAAATAAAGCTTGAAGATCTTGTATTCGTATCAAGATTGAGGAGATAAGAAAAATGCTTTGTAAGATTTCAACAATCATTGGCGTAATATTGTTGGAAAGAAGCTGCCTACCCAAAGACAAAAAGAGAAAGAAGTCAAACCAGCAGAAGGTCGAACTGGCCAATTACAATGGTGGCAGGCTGGTCATAGGTCTTTCTATTGTGGTTCTCCAACAAAGAGAAAGCAAAAATAAAGGCAAAGGGAAAAAAAGTCAAGAAAAACATTAGTGGAAAAGATGGAAGATGCAGAAGATTGTGTGCAATGAGTCTCAGAGTTGTAACTTAGTTGGAAATCCGAAGGAGTGCTTCTTGACTCAGGTGCCATTAGATATATTTCTCCGCAAAAGAAGCCTTTGCAACGTACAATTCTGCTGAGTATAATGAGATTTTGTTTCATGGGAAAACACAGTAAAACAAGATTGCAGTAGTAACAGGGAATGTAATGTTGAAATGAAAATGGACATGACGCAAGGTGTTGACTTTGAACAATGTTGATGTCCCATACTATTAGGAAGAATGTTAGCTTCTGCTGCCAGTGCTTCATAAGAAATGGGTTTAGTGTGTCTAGTGTAGTGATAAAGTTGTAATAGGTAAGAATGAAAGTTCATTTGAAATGGCACCTCAATGAGGGTCTTTCAAAATGAAATGTAAGTGTATTGACAGTAATTAAAAAAATTCAGCTTCTGTTTACTTATTGGAGTCAATAATTTAGGGCATGCCCGTTTTGGGACATGAATGAACATTACAAAGCCTTGCGAAAAGGGTTAATATAGAAGTATTGCCTAATTTTAAAATGCGATAAATCGGAATGTGAAATTGTGTGGATAGTAAGTTGTTAAACTTCCTTATAAGTTATGAACAGAAATTTCAAAACATTAGAATTAATCACAAATATATTGCGGTATGAAGTAAAAACAAGTCTCGTGGTGGTGGAAAAAATTATTTATAACTTTTCTTGGGACTGCACTTGATTTTGTTAGTAAAATTTTTTTAATAGTAAGGGTGAATTGAAACAATTGATGACGTTTAACAATACCAAAATGAAGTGGAAAACTCAGTTAATCTAAGGATAAAATGATCGGAGTGATAGGGGTTGAGAATATGAATCTCTTTTTGCAAGATATGTTGGAAATATGGATTTATTCATCAAACTACTGACCTTATACACCACAGTCAAATGGTTGGCGTAAACTGAAGAACAGAACATTTAAAGGACATGATAGGGAATGGCCTAAATTAATCAATTCTGGTTCACCGCGAAACGTTTTGGGAGGAGGAAGTCACATTTACAGCTAATAAGTACTCAATGAGTATCCATCGAAAAACACAATCAATTCATATGAGTGTGCAAAGGAAGGAAAACCCAACTTGAAAATATTTCAAAGTGTGGGGGTGTTTTAGACAAGGGGTAGAGCGTTACTTTACCGAAGAGGAAGAGAGGTTCTAAAATTTGATCCAAAATGGAGATTGTTGTATTTATTGGTATGCTTTGAATAGTAAACCCGTCAATTTTGTTCACAAATTGATAATCCTGAGGTTCATGTTTTAATACGATAACTTGAGTTAGAGAATGCCCGAGTTTTGAAAGGAAAATATTTAGCGGTATTATTTATAAAAACTGAATGTGAATCGATAGTGAAAGACCAAACAGTCAAGACAAGGAAGCAAGACAGATATTCTTAAATTAATGAGGAACCTAGCGTAGTATCATCAATGGAAACTGGGTTCTTTTCGGACCAGATTATGTAGCACTATGATTGAAAATGAGTCTCAAAAACATTTAAAGCAGCTTATGTCTTCGTCTATGCAACTATTTAAAGAGAAGTCAATAGTGAGATCGAGATCGAACAATTTTAAGCAAGCATACTAGGAAATTGACTAATCTTCACTCCAGGAAATAAACCTTTAGCAGATCAAATATTGGATATTTTAAAATGAAAATGAAACAGGGGAAAATGGGAGTATAGACAATATAAGGCTAGAATAGTAGTCAAAGGGTACAGAAAAAAGGAAGTCTAAGACTACTTTGAACATACTCTCCAGTATCAAGGATATACAAATCAATTAGAATGTATTAGCAATATCAGACAGTGCATATCTTAAAATTAACCAAATGTATGTAAAGACTGCCCTCTAATGTAGAGAGTTTAGTTGGAGGAAGAAGAATTTTCAGGACAACCTGAATGGTTTATAGTTCTGTTAAAGACAGAAAGTGTGCAGACTTGTATTTGTTATTTATGGACTCAAGCAAGACCAAACAATGGTATGCTAAATTTTACCAATTGCAAATGGATCAAGATTTACGAATGTGATAAAGTGTTTACATTAAAAATGTTTATGAATCTGAGTCCATGTGTTTGTATTGTTGTTGATAATATGTTAATAATGAAGTAAAGACATTACGATATAAATGCTCTAAGCGCATGCTGTCCAGCAGGTTCGATATGAAGGACGTTAGGAAGTTGATGATTTGATTTTAGCGGTATGATTATCAAAAACCCCAGGGACTAGCATTATCGGAATGTCATTATTATTGAAAG
The DNA here is from genome assembly GCA_027704765.1 of Solanum habrochaites. Classification (NCBI taxonomy): domain Eukaryota; kingdom Viridiplantae; phylum Streptophyta; class Magnoliopsida; order Solanales; family Solanaceae; genus Solanum; species Solanum habrochaites. Next base: position 18,496,019 of record JAKWJA010002489.1, on the reverse strand, counting down.
AGTATGACTTAAGTTTAAAGTACTTAATTCAATGTTGTCAAAACTTCAAATAACTAGTTGTAATTAAAAGAATGAAGGTAAAAGTGACTCTCCATGGAATATGCCAGAGTGTTGGGAGTTTGATGTATATATGAATGTTACGTGATTTGATATAGCATGTGCCATTAGGAAAACTGAGTTGGTTCACAGAATCCAATCAAAACTCACGGATGGCAAATTGAAACCATGTTGGGTTAATCTAACATATACAACAACATTAGGCTTTGAACTAATAAATATCTTGTGTGATGGAAGGATAAATGATGCAAATTGGATCCCAACCACACCCCCAGTAAAAAAGTAAAATCCACGAGCGATTAGTTGTTCTTACTTTGTAGGCGAGCCGTCTTTTGAAAATCGACCAAAGATGAAATGTATTCTCCCTCCCACAATGGAAATCGAATTCATTGCCTTTGGAACGATGTGTGAAAGAAGCTGAATGGCTTGCCAGAATTTCCTAGAGATATTTCTTATTCTATCCCAAACCTTAGACCTATATTTTCATACATGGGATAGTTAAACAACAATAGGTAGGCCAGTACTTATGTATAACGGGAAGTTCTCGTAATATACGACGGAGCCCATAACACGTAAGATAACTTCTCTAGGGGGATTATCACGATGACTATGTAAAGTCAAGCGTATAATGTGTTAGATACACTAACGAAAGTCCTAGTGAGAGCAGGCATTTGAAAGAATCATTAAGGACTGAGTTTATGGCTTAGGACAGTCAGCCATGACGGCTAACTCAATCAAGACCGATGGAGATCCCAAAGAGCCGATTCAAGGAGCAAAAGGAAAAAACTATTGTGTTGGCTGACGGTACGGAATGTCAATTAACTCATGCCATTATTCATAAGAGACACTGTCCAGGAACAAGATTAAGACTTTTAGGCTTTTAATGAGTAATTAAAGCTAAGTTTTTATTATTTGCTACGTTAGTAGATTTGGACTAAAAAATGGTATCTACGAGATTACATGGTTAGAAATCACCTATGTGAGTGTGAAGTGGAAGTCGCTCCAAAGAGAATTTCATGTCAAAAGCCTATTCTCTATACACTCATGAAACCAGGAGTTGTTCATGGCTGAAATGACCACAATCGTAAAAGCCATAAACAATAAAGGGTTAATTGTGTGCCACATGGTTGTCTAGGTATACACCAAATTTTGAAAGTTTGAAGATATCACATCTAATGAGTGACCGAGTATATCCGACATTTGTCACTACGGAAATTCCAAGAGGAAACCTACTTATCCAGATACGATTAATTCTTCCTGTAAAGTACACATTTATTTGTGAATTCCTATGCTATAGCTATTCCCCATCAATGTGGGGGATTCGTGGGTATGTTGCAAGATTTTATGGGAAAAAAATGAAAAAAGAGAAACTTGAAAAGTTGAGAACATGAATAGATGAGAACTTGAAAAGTCATCTTATGCTTTAATGAAAAGGCATTTGTCCCTCATTAGTGGTGGAAAGAAAAATAGGAGACCTTGAATATAGAAACACTCCTATTAATTGTTAAAAAGGTTGGAAAGAGGGATCCCCCTCACGCCGTCTTTGTCGCTCCGCTTGGGCTCGACTTAGGCTAAGGGTTAGCTTCGGGCGTCTTTTGGCAATTTTTTATTTATTTAATTTATTTTAAATTAAAAGAACAAATAATTTTCAATATTATTGAGTCTTCAATTATTTATCTAGTTGAAATTAACCGAAAAATTTCAATATTTTAGTGATTACCGAAACCGATCGAATTCGTGAGCGGAACCCGTTTTATTTGAAACTATCCATACCATTAATAAAAGTTTGCAAAACTTCAAATGGTACTTGACCCATCCTGAAATTTCACACTGACTGAACCTGTTCATTGTTTGAATATAAATATCATTCATTCTTTAAGAATATTTGTTTGAGATCTTTTGTTCTGCACAACTTTTCTTGGTATACTCCGGTTGTTTATTGGTTCGTTGACCACCAGAGTATGTGGTATTATACTCTGATGATTGAGATCATTTTACGCTGGGGTTATGTTCCAAATCAAACATCGAATAATCGAGGATTTAGTGGAACGACTTTTTCCTATTTAAATGTTTTTCCAGAATCTGGTATGTTTTACAGATTTTGTATTTTCTTTGTGAATACATTGTGTGCATCTTTTGTACTGGTTCAATTAAATTTTAGTTACTTGTTCTGTTTCTGGAAAAATTATTAGCTTCGTATTTCTATTTTTTTCGAAAACAGATTGTCAAAAGGTTGTAGTATTGGTCTCCCCGGAGGGTTAGCTATGAGTGACAATCCGATGGTTGTGGGTGTAATATCTCTAACTTAATGTAACCTAGATGTCATTTATCTAGCAAATTTACTACCCTTATATCTTTCTTATTCATTGAGAGGAAGAATGTCTCCCATATAAATAGGGATGGTCTTACTTTGTTATCACAATGTGGGAGTAATTTGCGATTTATTTAGTGAGTGAACATGGTCAGCCATATGTCCATCACTTCCCATTGAACTTAATTATTTTACTCATTATTTTATCTTTTTATGTCTTCAAACTCATGTAACCTCTAGGTTATTTTATCTTTAAATTCATTTCTTGTCTCATATTTTTTGACTAATACTTGGAGATTGTGGTATGTCTTACGGAGAAAACAAGTTACGAAACTATTATTAGACTGGTGAGAAGACTTGTTGTCGTGGGCTTAAATCTCCATAAAAAGAGGAATATATGAATTCAGTCTCAACCTTTGAAATTTTTTTTTTTATTGTAATTTTGTTAATTCCACCAATAAAACACACTCAATTGACATGGAATATTATATATAGATATATTTATATATATTATATATATATATATATATATAATTTTTTTGTAATATAATATATATATATATATATATATATATAATCATCTTGTATTTTTTTACAGAAACTATTACTCTATAATAAGTGAAGAAAGAATATCCACGCATACACCTAAATTTGTTTTCTCATTCCCGTTTTATTGACTATTTTCCTTGCTACAACCATGTATGAACTTGCTTTCGACTCGTAGTTCTATTAGAAAATAAATTTTTATGACACCAAAATATGGAAAATATGTGTACATCTTAATTATTACATTCTTTTTAGTCAAACTCATTGTGTGAGTACACGGAATGTTTCTTTACGAACAAAAATGCCTTCATAAGAAGGTATAAATAAACCATCTTGAAATTGGGCCAATTATAAAAGACTCTATCCATGAAAAACAGGGATAAGATATGTGTAACATCCTACCCCTAGATAAACTCTAAGATGAAATATGTTTTTCAATACTAAAATTTGTTATTGGCGAAAGACGTTATTTACATTGAGTGTGGTTGTTGAAAGTTGATCACAACTCTTGACAACTGCTTACAAAAAGTCATGGTGATTGTCAAAAAGTTGTTCTCAAACCTGGATTGACTCACCTTAATAAATAAGCATTAACAACAATATAAGATTATTAATTATCTCTTGATATATTTGAGGATATTTCTGAAGGAAATGAATTTGAGACACGCCCTACTAATACAGTTGAAACTCTGTCCAATTATAATTCTAATTTCCCATTCTCTTCCAATGAAACTAAAAAACTAGCTCTTGAAAGCTCAAGATTATAGTAATGTGCAGTAGAAATTTCCATCCCATTTCACTTGAATGATTTTTTTACTTAATCATGGATAGCTGCTTCTATGGGTGAAATCTCTAATTTTCGGCAGGGTTAATAACATTTGGAGTTTGACATTTTAGCTGACAACTTTTTGATGAATTAAACAATTATGAGATACGAGAATTAAGTTGGATAAGTGGTAAGCTAGCTATGAGAAAGAAAGTCTTGAAGGACACACAATAGCGATTGGAATGCTGTTTATCTTAATATTTTCTTATATGTCATTTAAAGTTTAGTTAAAAAATTCTCTTTCTGCCCTTTCTAGTAGGTTTTTAAATCAAACGAACTCTTAATTCCTCCTTTATTCCAGGATGCTAATATAGGAAGTCTCCTTTTTTTTCTCCCATTCTTGTCACAATCAATTGAAATATTTCTTTTCTCGAGTTACCCAAAAACATTGTCCGCTGCATTTTGTGAGAAAGCATCTAGCTATATTTCTTTGCAGTTCTCAATTTATTGTTTTAAAACTAGCGGAAGACCAACAATTATATCGTGGGGTGCATGTGCACCCAGTAAGTAACTTTCGAAAAGAATCATATGTCTAATGTATATCTAATTGAAAAAAAATTGGTAGAAGTTTAAAACTATAGTTAACAGGGCCACCAATACAAACATAGAGTGACCTTGTGCAAATAGTAGAAAGAATACCCACCCTCTAGCAATGTTGAATCCCCACTTAAACCTCTTTTTATTTTAAGTTTATCTAGACCTACATTTCAGCTATGTTTATATTTGTGCACCCAAAGCCTTCAAATCCTTGGTAAGGCTATTGTGAAATAACTATAACCATACAAAATAGTAAATTATTTGAAATGTACTTAATCTCCATTAAAGACTCATTGTCCTTAACTTGCAATGTAATTTTGTTATTTAAAGTCTTGCTTATAGAGCGTAAGATACGCCAATATTGAAGAGGAAAGTTTAGTTACCGTAATAATTCGTCATATTCCCTTTAGCTAATGATGATGGAGAATGTGGACCATATTTCTCCAAATTATAATTTTATGCCCTCCTAATTTGATGCACGCAATTCTATTTTGTATCTAAAAAAGGTTGAGGTATAGTCTTTACGTTGGAGACCTGACATCGATTATCATCTCACTTTTTTACTTCTTTTGCCACATCTTCGTGCAAGACGATTCACACCAAAGTTAGGATTTTCACATATTTAAATCGTGTCTCATAAGTACTTGAACATGAGTAGGGTTTCAATGTTTAGCAGATTCCTCTAATATATAAGTATATTTGTTAGGGGGGGCGGGAGGAACATTAATTTCCTTAGATTTCTTGATAAGGTGTATTAGAGTTTGATATTAAAGAGGAAATATCCATGACAATTGTGCATATTGGGAATTCATGGAGAGAAATCAATAAAATCGATCAATTATGCCTTTAATTTTTTGGAGGAGTTACGAAACTCTTTAGGATTACTTTATCTTTTGGATGGAATTTTGATTTCATATATTCCTATACAATCTGAATGTAAGTAGTTTTGAGGGGGATGAAGGTATTTTCTATATTACGAACTCACGAAAATGATTGAAATTTCATATTTTAATTGTTTTGAAAAAAGTACATTATTGAAATATGTTAAGCATATTTGATATTCTTATAACTTCCTAAATTACCTAGAAAATCCTTTTTCTAAAGATCAATTTTTTGGTCATATTGGCCATTTAATTAGTTATCAAAAATGAAAATGAAGTTTTGGCCAAGGCCCAAACTAATCTGATTACGGTAAAGGCCACATTCTTAGACATGTCAATAAAAGCTAACTTCACCTTCCTATTAAGCTCACCTTCATTTCATCTTACTATGTTGCCACCTTGCTTACGTCTGAATGTTACACTAGTCCTATAATATTGTGGTCTGTTACAAGATCACAATTCCAACGTTCTCATCCTTCTTCTTATATACAATTGGTCTTTTTTCTCATACAAGGATTGGGTCAGTCAATCAAGGTAGCGTTAACCCTATCTTGTCCTTCTTTATTCTTCACTTTTCTAAATCGTTGTTGCTTATGCATGATGAAAGAATGTTGTTGAAAAAATTTATTCTTAAAATTCTAAAATGATTTGTCAGATTTTTAAAAAAGTCAAAAACGGAATTCATGTGGAGAGAATCAAAGAAACGATTCAGTATCTTACCTAGAAGATGTTAATTACTTTATTCAAAATTACTTAAACATGTAGTATTTACACATATATATATATATATATATAACATATTTGAAGTAAAATCTAAATTTTTTGGGCTACTCCGTGACGTGAACAATTTTATATTATTTTCTATCTCCTAGTTGCTTTTGTTAGAAAGTTTATAATAAGATGACGTGGATTGTTGAATGACTTCAAGTGGTAGAATTTTGCTACCCCGGACGTGGAAAAACTTATTATTATTTTGTATCTCCTAATATTTTGTTGTTAGAAGTTTCTAATAAGAAGGTTGTAAATGTTACTTCAAGTGGTATGAAACACATAAACTCTTCGTTCGATGATGTTAAGCACATATTGCAGCAAAAATGACTAAGTTGAAGTGTATATTTCCCCTTTTATGGTTTTCTGTTGTGATGACTAGTACTCCCGGGTGAGTGCCCCACATCTTAAAAGGAACCTGAAGTGGGAACAAGACGCGTGATCTAATTCACATGGATCACAAGAGGGGTTCCAATTCCTATCGACTAATGTTCACAAAAATTGCAAAACCTTCCTGTAAAAAGAATCAGTAATTATGGGGAGAACTAGAATATAGTCTATTAAATTCACTATTTGATATTTCCATAATATCATATATGGAAATAAAATAAAAATATGCATTCATATATAAAACTATGATGGTCCACCATATGAGAATTACATCTCTGAGGTATAGTTTCAATAATTTAACATTCAAAAGAAAAGGAAAGAGATAGCTTAGAACAAACTTTTTTTACCGAAATAAGAGTGATGGGAGTAGTAAAATCTTTTCCTATTGTTGATGTGCAAACACCAACACATATCTTTAAGGCAATACCATTCTCGTTACCACTTTTTATTAAAAATGCACATCGGGGTTTAACCAAAAACTATTTTTTTGAACCTCCTTATATCTTTCCTCAAGATCCCAATGTATATTAAATTTATTCTCACCTTGAAGTGTTTAGTTATTCAATGACGTAATAACAACGGAATGGTGAATTGATTTAGTGAGCAAAAGGATTCAGTTTCGTTACTTCTGATAATGATGGCAATGAGTCTCAGATAATCAATACAGGTAGATGTGAAGGTTTTTTCATAGTTTTAGATGATTGTTTAAGATTTTTAACTCCAATATGAAATCTGGGTATGATGGTTTCGGCTATGTCTTTCAAGTTACTTTTCTAGAGTTTGCTTGTATGTCTAAGAGGAAAAACATTATGGGGGACGGGGGGGGGTGATTTATATGGTGGGTGGTTAGGAATGATCATGAGGTGGATTACATGGTCGTTTTGAAGGTGGTTAGGGCTAAGCAAGCATATGCAGGTGATGGTTGATATGGCAATCGCGGTGTGGAGGGTATGGTTGAGTGGCGGTGGTTTACAGGAGGAAGTGGGGTTATACAAGTGTGAGTATGCTGGTTATTTCCAAGAAAATGTAGTCAAGGTTACGGATATGGCAGCGTTAGTGGTGGTAAATTAGGTTGATCACGAGAAGTGGACGTTGTGTTGTTGTTACAAGTTAGGGGAAAAAGGTTGGTAAATTGACAATTCCTCTTTATAAATATCATTCCACCACTCAGCCTCTATTCTCATGCGACTATATCTTACGACACTTGTACCGCCTTCAATATTACACAACCTTGGGGGGGGGGGGGGGGGGGGGGGGGTTGACTACATTCCCTTGTGAAATGAACAAATCTTATCCACACTTGTAACCCAATCACTTCCTCCTCTTATACCAAACAGTGTACCCTTGCCGCTCAGCATCACCTCCAACCACCACGCCATATTAACCTGTAACCTCCATACCGCCTGTTTCAATCCTAAACACCTTCACCACCACAATATTTCACCAAAAAATGTATAAAACAACCAGCACCCTAGGAATCACTTCCACTACATTGCAATCCCGGGATCCTCTTTGATCCGAGAAACCATCTGGAGGCAACATTGGGAGGCATCATATGGCACCATTCAATTCAAGGGATTTCCACATCGAGTTCAAAACCGCTTCCTGACAGTTTTTTAAACTGCAAAATTCAGTTACATCTTATACTAGATTGATGACAAGAAAGAAAACTCATCACAATCATATTTGAGAAACAAAAATTGAATGGGTTTGGTCCACTAAACCACTTCACTGTTTATTGTTTCTTACGCCTCTGGTTGTACCAACTTACCAAAAGAGTTGATTATAGTAAAAATTCAATTTTACAATTAATCATAACAAGGAACATGGATCAATAAAACTCGTGTCAGGTGAAAAAAATAAAGTGCTCTAAAACATACACTTCATTTTATTTCCATTTAAAACTAATAACGTAAACAATATGAATATAAGGGAAAAATAATAAAAACATGTTCATACAATGTTATTAAATAGAATAGTATCATTAAAAATGAATAAATTCAAATGCTATATGACGCTTTTTCTAATTATATCAACCATCATGACAATTTTCTGATAGAAGTTTAAAATAGAAAGCTCACCCATATGAACAAATTCAAATAGAGGTATCAGAGTAACATAATTGATAGGAATAATAATTATTTAGTAGGAAAAGATTTTGTTGGATTCCAATTATTAAAGGTAATCTCAATATATTTTTATCCAGTATGTGTTATCTGTTTAAAAAATCGTTTTGCTTTTAAGGGTACAAAAGTCCAATCAAAATTTTAAAAACTATATTTTGCGATAAAACATTATCATTTTGAAAAATACAAGAGTTTATAATATACTGATTTCTATGCATATACTTTGCACCAAATATTTTTAAACAAGATTTTAAATATAACATATGTTTTAACTTTTAAATTCTCTCTAATATGTTATTTTATGTTGCTCTATTGATTTGTCACAACACCAGATGAATTTTTGAATTGATTATTGAGAAACCCAATTAAAACACAAGTGTTAATAAAATTGTCTGATATTTTTTAATTTATCAAAATTGGCTCATATGATAAATGAAAGAGAAGAATTACATTATCCTTTAAGAAATTCCTTAACCCTAGTTCTAATAAAAACCTGGAGCCATCGCAGATCTTCCTTTTTGTCAACCCTTTCTCAGCTTGACTCAACAAAAGTCTTGCCATGACCTAACTTCTTGAATTTTAATGAAACCTACTATATAAGCTAGTATGTAAGACAAACCAGTATCGAAGAATGGTACATAGTGAGTGCAAGGGCTAGAACTAAATTTAAATGATACTAATAAAAGAAAGAAAGACACAGAAGCGTAGTAGTAAAAAAAAACTATATAGAATAGAAACCCTCCCAAAACTTTGAAGTCACGAGTACAAAAACTATCTAATGTAAAAAAATACAGTTCATAGAAAGTGTACGCCAACTGTTAAACTCTAAAGGCTTACCCTAGGCAAAAATGGAACCAAAAAAAATAAACCTAGCGATCATGAGTGACCGATGAATCTGGCATATCATGAAAATACTGAAAATAGTTGAAGTAAAAACAAGTAATGTGTGGAAAACTGACATTGAAGGATACCTGAAAATGGGGAAATCTAAATGCACTAAATATAAGTGAAATAAACTACGGTTTTGAAAGATAACTAAATAATTCAGTTTGAATCTACTATATGTAATGAAAGCCTCTCAAATGAGTTGAGTGGATGATAAATGCTCCCAGCTAAATCAATTAAAAATCAAACAAAAAATAATGACTAAATGAAAATATTGTCCTCGAAATATGATGAATAACCTGAAGTTTCTGAATGTGCACAGAAATCACTAGAAAGTGTGATCTGTATGATGAGTACCTACACCTATATCTTAAAAAGATTGTAGCGCAGAAGCAGATATGAGAAAGTACTCTTCGAAAATATAATCAGCTATGCGGGATATAATATTAGATACTATGCTGAAAAAATATATATAAACAGAAACTATGTATCACTGAGCAATTACAGGGGCAGAACTCTATAAATACGCAACACATGAACAAAAAGGTTAAGCTGAATGATAGTTAAAAAAGTGACTAATCATGAAGATAACCTGATAAAAAGATGTATAATGATGATAACTGCTAAAAAACCTGGTTGAATGCACGCAGTGTTCGTCTTTGAAAGATACTATTAACGAGATATAAACCAGGCGATCTAAAAAATGACCCCTTTGACAACGATAGTTAAAATGAGGCCAATGCCCAGTACCGGACAAAAGTTAATGAACTTCATTCCTTTTATGTTAGGGTTTGTTTTCGTTCCTTATCGTTGAGGCACTTTAAGCAACTCCTTTGACGTCTAAAGCTACATGTGTTACTAATAAGGAAAAAGAAAGACGGACCCAGTTCATTCAAGGAAAAAGCAACAATTTCTTATATTCTTCGAGCCCCAAAATCCAAAGGATTTTCGATTATAGATTTCGTAACTAGGTTTGTGGATTGCACTAGTGATTGTATTTATCCATTAGGTCCCTAGAAACCAGTTCCTTGCTTCTATATAGATTGTGATAGACCTAGGTTGGAATAATCTTGGATTTTTTTGTGATTTCATGTGCTATGGAATTCATTAGTTCAAGTAAACAGTTTTCTAGACACATGCATTTCAAATGGTTTTCTCCAGACTTACGGCAGGAGGCCAAAAATCAATAGTGTTTGCTAATTTTTTGCTTTCATTTCTGTTTTGATATAATAAACTAAATTAATTGAAAATTCATTCTTTAGAATGTGAGTAAAATTTGCAAATTCAACTTGGAAAAAAATTAACAATTTCATAACAAAACACTAATATCGTAGAAGGAATGTAATTTTTAAGAAAGTGAATACAATTTAGATACCATGACTTTTATGAGAAAATGACAACGAAGAAGAAACACTTGTTTATTTTTACAACACTTGCATTAGTCTATCTTGATTCATTCAATTCATATTCAATCAAATTTAGATTTTTACCAATCTTACATCTATTCATTAATGCAAGATATGCCTAATTTAAGAAAAAAAATTGGATGACAATTCACTAATTTATTTATTTCCTCTAAAAAACACTGAAAACTTTTCTTTAAAAAATGGAGAAGAAAGTTGAAAGAAGACTATGGTGTCGTCATGTTGTAGTGAGACGCATGGTTAGAAGATTGCTGCCAAATTGTCAACTTTAATTTCCACTTAACGTCACTTATTTTCTAGGTTCTATGTAGAAGTTCATTGTAAGTCTCAAAGTTAAAAAGCATTTTAATTTAATGTCGACATCCACCACAAAATTTTACTAATGAAGAAGATGATGACATTCTAAACTTACAAAAACATAAAGATTATGAACATTAACAAGTCAAAATAAGGAACTCCATGTTTTTTATTAAATCCATCCTTTTTCCTTTTTAATTATTCATTACATATGATGTTGACAGAATAATGAGTTTATACTAAATATCAAAAATGCATTTGCAAAAATATTTTGGTTGAAATTTTTTTTAAACAATCTATTAACTATATAATTTGTTAATAACAGATTTCTTAAACTAATTCATGTTTTTTCTTATTAAAAGCACTCTAATTTATTGTTTTAATTTGAGTATTGGCCCAACTAATTAGCATAATTTGGCAATTTTCCAAATTCGTGTTGGAGATTCATTTTTTTTGGTACACTTAAAAGACCTAAAAACGAAAAAATGAATTTTGATAAATGAAATACTGATTTCCCAAGAGAAAAAACATTATCTTATTGTTGGTTGACTTTCAAATTAAAAATTCTTCTCTTTTAAAAAAAAAAAATGATTTAGAGACAAGAGAAAATGGAGGAGGAGGGAGTACAAGGCAAGGTCAAACATTGACCATAAATTTTAAATTTTTATTAGTTCAACCATCCTAGCTACTGATGAATCCAAACTAGCAATTTTTTTTGTATGTTACAATCTTTCTTCCTCAAATCATTTGTAAAAGATTATTTATAATTTCTCTTCGGAATGCTTATTTATGCTTATTCTATCATGTGTTTATAATATTCATTTATTTCTATATGAGAGAGAAGTTATATGTCTATTATTTTGTAATGAAATTGGTAGCAAAGGTTTATATAAGTATGACTTTTTATTATGTTCTGTTTATGTAGGAATTTTTTGAATTTTTTCAAATAGAAGCTAAGAAATAATAAAAGTTATATGATGAAAAAAAAGATGATAAAATCCTAATGCATCAAAATGGTAGACGATTATCAAGATTTCATACCAATCTTGATGTAGTGAGATCTGACAATCATTATGTCTTTGTCAAACCTCAGCTTTCTCCAAAAAAAGGTCTCTATAGGTGGTTGTGTATTATAATATATATATATATTATTCTAATATATTATATATATATATATTATATATATATATATATATATAATATATTATATATATTGTGGTTTCATATACTTAATTTGAATGAATTATGAATTAAACATTAGAACAATTAAAAAAGAATACTTGTTTCTTTAATTCAAGTGACGGTTCGTCCTCTTAATATATTATTAAAAAATAAGAGTTTGTTAATTGAAAACATGATGGGAATTTTTAAACCTCATATATTTTATCTTTCAAAGACATGTTCACTTTGACTCTACCATGGAACACAAAATTTTAAAACTTGTCTTGCATGAAAGAGTTGTCATATATTCTGTAACTATAAATAAAACTTCTACCACTATGATTAAATAAAAAATTTATAACTTGATTATTTTTAAATATAGACAGAGATCATATATTTTTTTGATAGATTGAACCCCAAATATTCACGATTACACTAAATCGGAAACAACGGAGGTAAATCTTCAGATCTAGACATGTAATACAAAAAGTTCATTTTTTCTTTTTAAACTCATTATTGGAGGTAAAATTTACAGTATAAGCACTACTAGAAATTTGGTCTACGTCACGGTTCAACTTACGTGCAATAGACGTTACTACCGGAGCCATAGGTCTAAGGCTACGGGTTACGTCAACCGCTACAACAGATTGCGTAGCAATAGCTATAGTACTACGGGTCGGTGCGAGGTTATATAACGTAGCCATACGTGGAACCATGCCACGGTTCTCCATTTGACTTAATTGCCACGGTTATGGCCGTATTGGTACGGTTAGAACCGTCGGTAATAGAGGTTTCTGAATCAGTTCTTTTAAGGCTATGCTAAAGTTTTCTTTCGATTCAAACACCACCCTTTCAACTGCTACTGCGACGGTTGTTATAGGGATTGCAAACACTTTTAAAAATAATTAGAGAACTGATGTTTATATGCCTATTGCAACGGGTTATGGCCTGCTATTTGCAACAATTCTATTCAATATTAGTAAGCTATATCACCTGCTATATACTAAATCATTCACGAGAATAAATTTTACTATATAAAAATCACATAAATCGTAACGAGATAAATGTTAATTACAAAAATTAGAATTCAAGATAATTGTTATAATATCAATTAAAAACAAAATATACAAAATCTTTTTATGAATTCAAAAAGGTTGAAACACATGACATAGAATTCAATCTTCAAAAATATAGGATTGTAGAACATCCATAAAGTTGACATCAATACTCAGCTCATATGTCGTGTATCAATACTGCCTTTCATCGCCTTCCTTGACTTCATCACCAAAATAAATCAGGAAAAAAATATAAAAATTTAGCAAAACCTCAAATCTTGGAAATGAAAAGTAAAATGTAGTGACAAACACATGACTTAGGATGTTGAAATTGTTCAACCCCAAACCTTGGAAATCATGTACATGGCAATATTATTCAACTGATAGCTGCATTCCAAACTTCTACAAGCAGCAACAGAAAAGAAGAGAGCAGACTACATGCAGGTAACTGACGTGTGCTACTAGTTTGGCTCGACTAAACAAAATCGTGATTGAAATGGTAGGATTCAACACATCATGCGACAAGAAACCACCATCAGAAAGAAATGAAACAAGAGACACCAGCAACAGAAAAAGAGACAATACAAAAGCAGTAGTAGAAACAACACTATCATGATTGGAACTATCATGTGACAAGAGACCATGTTTAATTAACTTAAACAAAAAACCAGACTTAAAAAACAAAAGAAAGGTATCAAAAAAACAGGAATCAACAATTGGTCCTCTATTGGCTACAAGCCGCAAAATCAGACAAAACTAGCCAGAGAGAGAAAAAGTTGCAATTCAGAAACTTAAAACTCATGAATCAGGTATTTACTGATCTCTGCCTAACTTTCCCAACTTCTCTTGTAGAAAGAGCGACAATGCTGCCAATATATACGACCAATTAATCCCGCCTGCATGAAGTATGAAATAACATCTGCAATAACTTCTTGTGCAAAATTTCTTTGCTCCTACATTTGTTTCTCCATTTTATGCATTCCCTCTTGGATTGCTACATTCCATCAGTTGTTGCACTTAAGTTGATTCTGAATTGCCAATTGTTTGTTCAAAAGTAGTCTTTGTAACTCCTTTCTCATTATTAGTCTTTAGGAACGTCCCGGATGTGCAAGACCCATGACGCTTTTGAAAATGCCTTAACATACCTCACAATTTTGCTTTTTGTTTTTCAATTTCCTCCATTTCAGCCTCCAAAGGCATATCAACAAACACAAAGTTCTATGAAATAAATACTTATCTCAATAAAACAAAATATGAAAATAGACAGGCACACATACCATTTTACTAGTAGTTTTCATTCATTTGAGGCCTGTACGAACGCAGGTTTCTTGTCTTTTAGGTGTAACAACAAAGGAGATCCCTTAGATGATACTTGTCTCTTATCTTTCTCCTAGTCAAATGAAAATATATATGTAAAAATAACACTAACAGTGGAAGAGATCCAAAACAATTTAATGAGCAGTGGATAGAAATCTTACTTAAGGAAAGTGTAACATATTAATAAAAAGCCCCAAAAATTGATTAAAAATTAATAAATCAGAGAACTCCACTAGCTATTACAAAACTAAAGCCCGAAAACTCTTTTTGGCCAGCAAGCAGTGTATGGATTGATAAGTTTTTTCGATTCTTTGCGTTTTGTTCAGTTTTCTTCAAGAAAATGAATCAGTAATGTTATCGAAGGTATATTAGGTTATATAGTGCACTAGACAGGTCAATATAATTCTGGGTCTTTCCTTCTATAACAGCCTATCTTTCCTTATAATAAGTTTGTCAATATCAGTCACTATATCGGGTTAAGGTGTCTTGATAAAAAGGCATGCGGACTATCCCAATAAATGAAAGAAAGAAGTCTTGGGCCAAAAACCCCTCCCTTCAATGAGAAGAGATTTTAAAAGAAAAAAATAAAGCAGAATCTATACTATTATCACATACTTCGGACACTAAAGCAACAACCAAGCCTCAGGTAAGCAGAAGGCAATACTATTAAGTCATTAAAAAACGATATCACACTATGGACAACTTATGTAATAGTAGTCATGGATGGCACTTTATCCAGATGCTTTAGATCTATACTATTCAGATGATTACTATCTGATTGATTACTTTCTTAGCCAGTCAGAGAGGAGGTTATGCAGTAGGCTGGTCCGTAAACAACCATAATAATGCTAGAGGTATGAATGACAAATTAGAGACGAATCATATTTCATAGTTAGAGAGGGAATAATTACACTTGCTGCTCCTTATAGGTCTTTCTAGTAAGGTGGAATAAAAATACAGGCCAAAATGTTGCTCCTAATCTGCTTAAAGTTTGTCATGATAATGATCACATGCGATTAAAAAAGGCACTACGAGAAGAAGATCCAGGAGGGAAAGAATAAGAAATATCCAACCATAGCAAGCCAGATCAACTATATCATATGAAATATCCAAACATGCTAGACAGGAGATGTTACTGGAACCAGAGGAGTTTCTTTGTTCTAAACATCTTGAAGGGTTGGGGTCACTAGGTGGGGACCAAAAGTTGGGAAGGGAGCAAAAAATAAGGAGCTAAATGTACAAATGCTACTTATTAAAAAAATTGAGATTCTGGGAAATTACATTTTTAACCTTTGATTTTCGGAATTCCAATATTTGAAGGAGATCTCTTAAATTGACATTCGGACTATGACCAGGCTTTTTGCCATTCGAACTGAAATCATTGTCATATGATCAAAAAAATTAACTTCAAATCAATTATTGTCGTCTCCAAGCTCCGATGGTACCATAGCCAATGGTACGCAACTTCAGGAATAATATATTTCTCCTATAATGTTGTGTCATTCAATTAGCCAATAGAAGTAAAATACTTTTAGAAATAACTAATTATTGTAAACTACAAATCTTGGTGTAATCCCAGAAATCTTTTTTAGTGTCCATGCTCCTCCAATCCAATATATCAAATGGGCAAAGAATCACATTTCTAGCCAATGTTCCTAGGAAGTTACTTAGCTCCATGACAACATCATCAGTAGGACCAACAGGTCTATTTTGACTATTAAGTATCATCAACTTACGTTCTTTTCGGGAATGAGCATCATGCATTTGCGTTCTACCTATATTATTTGGAATGGAACATCTTCAGCTATAAGAAAATACAAGAAATATAATTAAAAATTATGAATACATTCAATAGGTCTGTAATCTTATATGTTACCTTGTTCTTCAGGTTGATCATTTGTTCGAGGAGTGACAAAATTCATTCGCACTTGATCCTCGAAAGGAAAATCTTTGCCATGCTGCTCAAGAGGCAGCTACTCGACAGGCTGCACAAGAGGCAGATCCTCGACAGGCTGCACAAGAGGCAGCTCCTCGACAGGCTAATCTTCAAAAGGCAACTCCTTGACAGATTGTCTTTTTGCTTCAGATTGTGGTGCTAGTGATTGTTGTGCTCCAATTAATTTGAGCAGATGTCCTTTCTCGCACTGTATTTCTTTAATAATTTCATTTCTTTTCAATAACCGCCATTTCTTATTTGCCAAGAATGATAACGATCCTCGTTTAGCAAATGTCTTCTTTTTGGCTTTTTTGGTTCTTTTTGAAGTTTCTGGTTGACTCATAGCTATGACTATTAAAACCTGTGTGAAAATAGAAATAAAACGTGAAAATGTATGGCAGTGTACACCTGTAATACTTAAAAAAATCAATCACCAAGGTATTACAAAGAGCTAAAAATAAGATGTACCATTAAGGGATATTCTAATAATATTTTCTGCATTCAGTAGGTCTGTTACTGTCCACAATCACACCAAAGATTTAGAGTGTTTTTAGAAAGCCAATTGGTTGAATTATAAGATAAAGTCACTTCATTGATTTGTTCAGGTTCACTTCTGGTGCATGATTTAATTTATTTCACTCTTTTGAGGTTTCTGAAGTTATTTCTAAACACCAGCTTGCTGCGACTTATATTAGGTCTAGCGATACAATATAGCTTCATAGATTGTACATTAAGTACTCAAAGAGAGAGATAGCGAAGAAGTATTCAAAGAATCATAAAAACGAGATACGAACCTACAGTGTTGGACCTTAATAAAGAGATAAGAACCTAGTGATTTGCTGGTCCACTAAGACTTTGAAATTGCTCAGAGAAACTGCAAAAAGAAGAAGAATGAAAATGATCAATAAGAGAGAAAATGGACTTACCAAAAGTAATAATCCCAAAGTTGTAGTAATTTAAAGATAACATGAAAAAAAACACATAGAAACAAAAAAAAAAGATAGCAAATACAGTTCACTCAACATTCATAATCTATATGACGCAACTCAAATGATATTCATTACTTACTATAAGAAAAAAAACATAATGTCTTCGAACAAGTCCACAAGATCCTTTGTTAATCATCAACTTCCATCCAAACCCAATCAATATCATCAAAGTCATCCTCCTCTTCCGTTTTTGCATAGCTTCATCTTGTGAATGTTGTGCAATGGAAGGAGCATCGATGATATCAACAGGAAGATCTTCTCTAGACCATCTAACATCTACACCAAGTAATCTTTCTGATGAACCAATATCATCATTAGGCTCTCTTTAAAATGTTTCTTCAATATTAGGACAATTCTCTTCCACCAAATCATACAAATCCACAGGGACTTTGTTTCTTGCATTATAAACATTTTTCGCAACTTGGTCTTCCGCATAAAAAACTTGATGCACTTGAGATGCTAGTACAAAAATATCATTTGTACTACATTTTTTGTTGAAATATACCCGAGTCAATCATTATTTATCGACTTCATTATGAAACCAATAACAATTAAAAAGTACAACACTAAAACAACCCCAATAATCAATCTCAATGATATCCTGAATAATTCTGTAATAGAGAATCATTCCATCAACAGGATTTTGGTCCCTAGCACTAGAAAAAGCTGAAAAAGTCAATATACAATTATGAGTATTACAAGGGGCCATTCCCGTGTCTTCGTATGAATCGATATCCATTAATGAAAATCAGTATATCTTTTTCCCTCAAAATTGGCCCCCCCTTTAGCTAGCCATTTTAAATGATTGGACATCTTCAATATTTTTAACCTTTTCACCTAACAATTACCAAATTCTCTACTATGGACCTGTGCTTGTATTTCATGCATTGCCATGCAGTAGTACGATTATAAGTTATGCTCTTATATTCCCTGTAAGCATGTAATATAATTTAATAAATGTTGTATTAATAAATGAAATAAAAGTTGAAAATACATTATTCATCACATCTAAAGGAATTTAAAAACAACGAAGTATTTTATCTTACTAGAATGCCTCTACTTGGTCTCATCATCTTTATTGGGACAAAGTATATCGAGTGGCTTCAAACAACTCATGTTGCTCCATGTTAATAATCTTTGTCTTTCCTTATTTCTAACTTCCAATGGATGACCTGTCTTAGGAAATAAATGTGAAATAAATAACAAAAAACTTTCACTTGTTTGAATGTACTCATCATCACTATTTCACCACCTACTTAAATTTGTTCTTCAGCGTATAGGTAGGTATATGGAAAATATAAAGTTAACAATCTCAGCTGAAGAAAAAAACCCTCTACTATGATTCCTTTCAGGAGGGTTTTTTTCGATTACGCACAAGCGCCCTTGAAGTCACAAAATAGTTATCTCTGTAGTTAGAATACATCAAAGCAATGGATTTGGCCTCGAAGCTTAATTTCATTTCTCTAGGATGGATAGGTAAAGGTGTCTTATATCAAAAAAAGAGGGGGGGCAAAAAATCTTTTCAAGCTCACATTCAAATAATATGATTTGCTCTTTAATCTGATTAAGATAGCTTCTTCTTATAACCTTGATGCATATTGCTCTAAAGAAATTCCCCAAATCTAATAAAGACCATAGCTACATTCTGGGTAACACCTTTGATTACCGCCAACCTGGAGGAGCAAGTAATGAATTATGAAATGAGGCCATCCTGACTTTGTATCCTGATACTTCATTCTTCAATTTGCACACGACTTGATATATTAGGAAAGCACGTCCTTTTGGGTATTTGGAAATCTTTTAAGACGGTGCAAAAAACTTTTCTTATCATGGTTCGTGGTCATTGTCATAGAGAAACAAGCATTAGCTAGATGGATTTCGTATCACAAATCTTTTAGGAGGTTGAAGCTCTTACGCCTATTCTATTTCATACAGTTCATAGCGAGGGAATTTATTAGATCTTTGGACTTTCCAAGTAATCCAATATAAAGTCCCAAACACATTGTCACAAATATTCTTTCTATGTGCATCACATAAGATTGTGCCTCAATTTTGTTTTTGTTGCCCAATCCGGAACTCAAAAAAATAGGGATTTTTTTCCATTTTTTCTTTATTTTTGTTCTTTCAAAATAAATTATTGAATAACGAGCTCTTCAAGAATTTGTGCACCTGATATGGATGGTAGGTGCAACTTTATGCCTCCATTTACCAATTAAATGAATTTTATTCTTCTGAATGGATGATTAGGAGGTTAAAAACGTCGGGATGACACAAGTACACATGTGCGAATATTATTTGAGATATTGGCGAACAGTATTATTGTCAAAGTGGGGCATGCCCATCTCTCCTTAGTGTTCCAACAAGAAGCATGTAGAGTTGGCAATCACTACTTGTCCAGAATAAAGCTGCAGCATTAGAAATGTTTGATTAGTTACAGCATCATATGTTTCAACTCAAACTCACATTAGTCCTTCAACTCAGCAATGAAGTGGTTGCAAGTATACATTCTATATCATTTCCCGGGAGACGATGGACCTAGAATAATATTGACAACTTACTATTCTCCTACTTCATGCAGTCCATGTAATAAATATAGTTTCCTCAACATAATTTGGCCATGTGCGATGGATTTGCTTCATAGTTCTAAATGGATTTGCATGAAAACCATCACTGAAGACCCAATCTAACATTACGACGCATCATAGCAAAGGTCAGGATGTAATGAATCAACAATACTTCAAAAGCAATCACATCTGAAGGATGGTCTTAAAGTTCCATCTTTAAGTCGTTCAGTATCATGCCAATCTCGTAGCTACAGTTGTTTCAGAACACAAGAATATCCTCTAAAGCCTGGCTTTAAGGAAAGTACCTTAAACCTTTACTGGGATTTTCGTAACCTTATTATTCAGGTATTACGAACTTCTTCCATCTGAAGCTCCCCAACAGTAGCAATTATCTAACTTTGCATTGTATCCAAAATAATATGCAATCATTAGTGCAAGCATGTTATTTTTCTCATAATGAAAGACCCAAATCTTTAGACCTCTTTTTTCCTTGTTTTAAAACGAGTCGGATATTGAGCAAATGGAAATGGCCTCTCTTTTATCGAGTCCAACAAATCTGAAAAGGCCACATCAGAAACTTGTGAATCCATTTAACAAGTATAGCAGGATGGTTAAAACTAAAATTAGAAAATTCTACACCCTAGATACAACTCTTTTTTCCCTTTCTCCACTAATTTTAAAAAATATCTTTGCATAAAATCATGTGTCCCCCTCATCACTCCTTCATGTCTCCTAATATCTACTACATTTCTAAACAGTTACTACGCTACAGACATCGGACGAAGTTAAGATAAGGCGTTTTACACAGTGAAGTCATCTAGAATCCACGGATGGGCAGGCGGGTCGGCGACGTAGATCTAACAGCTCATAGGAGCAGTTAAGACAGACGCAGGTAGTTTCGCCTGAGTGGTGGAATGCCGTAGGTTACGGGACCCAGAGTGGGGATAAGCCGCGCGTTCGTAGGAGCCCTCAACTGGGGCGTATGGTTCTGCGCGGTGGTAGTAGGGCGCAAACAGATACAGCGCGGGACTGGGAACACACTCACGCAGACAATGTAAAAACTCAAGGGTCGCAAAGCTAGCGCCTGTATGATGGAGTCGCTCTCGAGATTGTAGTCGGGTCTTTACGTGATCTCCTGACGTAAAGACAAGAAATACAGGCGAAATAGCAAAGAGGGAGTGGATAAAACGTGATGGACCGGGATGCTAACCAAAACAGAGAGACTGATTAGACCGAAGGCGCCCCCCGAAAGCCACATCTGCACTCAGCCCCCACCAGACGGAGGATCGATCACAAACGAATGATTGAAAAGCACTTACTATGTAGCTAAGACAAAGCAGAGCAGAAAGGGAAATTACACAACAACAGAGCAAGATGGATTCAGTTTAAACACACACACACAGTGGAGCGCGAGGGGCTGCAAAAGGTCAGAAATAGCAGATAGGCGGGAAAGGGGGAGGCAGGCAGACGCAGAAGAAAAACGCAGAGACGTAGGAGAATCAAGTACATTGGAGCGCAACTCAACCGCTAATTCTAGGAGGGAAGCTTAGGTAGTGGTGCAGAAGAACGATAGGGAGAATAGGACACATGTTGATCCCAAAGAAAAATGGCAAGTTACACTGACAACCGGAGGACATGTAAGCTAGATATTGTCATTGGAATGGATGGGCGCAGACTTCGTGAGATTCAATTGTACCAGGAAATCAGATGACCGAGGTGTATAGTCACCAAACTAATCCACAACGTTGATAATATAGATAGTGACATAGATGACAGTCGTGCAACAACATTGAAGAACCCAAAAGATGAAAGCCTACAATTCCTCCTGGACACAAACAACAACTGTAGAATAATAGACGCAAAAAGTTAAGAACTACGACATCTTAGATTAATCAAAACTGTCAAAAACCTTCACCTCACAAACCGGAACACCTCTGTACGACTCACCAGCAATGAGAACAAAAGACAGGTACGATTCCGGAAAAGGCTGAAGGACAACCCATGAGGAGGTGCCAGCGGCGCCGACGGGACCCTCGCGAGGACGGACAAGGCCGATCGCACCTAGTTTAATGGGGAGTCCCCTGGCGATCGAAGTTTACGCACGGCGGACGACCGCTACACCCGACAGCACGCACCACTTCCAGGAACGACACAGGTCGGGCAGACCAACACCCCACACGTGTAGATCCCGAATACTCACGGATTCGCTACGAGTACACCACTCACACACGATACCTACTGTAGGAGGCGGAAACGAGGAGCAGCGAAATGTGTGAAGCCGCTCGCATGTGGGAGCAGGCTCCTACGCATACTTATAACGTCACGGGGATAAATAGATAAAGTCATATGACCGCACGTTCGGTATCTGGGGCGTCCCACTAACCGAGGAGTCTATGAAGAGGTGGAGATCTGGCAGATACTATTATTCCCGTAGACTGGGTTCTGTGCAAGCAGCGGAGGAAATGAACGAGTAGCACACAAAGACAAATCCCACCTCATGATGCTGACAACAGAATTTTCAGGACGAAAACCAAGAAGATGTGACAGCCAGAGGTGGGCCCAGGGAACGAACAGAAGGTGAAGCGGAGACAATGGTATTAGGCGAAATAAATGCTCACCCATAAAGAGTCAGAGCAGAGCAAGGCAACAGAGAGACAAGCACTCAAATGCTCGCTGGCCACCGAGGGAAAGTGGACGTCGTGGCAGCATGGGACGACAAAGATCTATAGACGACATGTCGCCGCTAATCTGATCAAAGCCACGCAACAATAAGCTAATCAATACATTAGTATTGCAAGGACTGTAGCAAAAAAACACAATGGTACGGTCTAAGTGGGATGTGAATTGTATACGCGGGTAAATAAACAAAGTGGAAATAAGAGTTGATTCTACTCTGGCACATGGAACATAACTAAGTTCGTCAAAACTTATCACAAGGCTCAATTCGACTATATAAAAACAAAACTAAACACGAGAGTTAGCGGGTCAATATCCATAAATAGTGTATCACATCATCAGCAGAAAATTATTTATTTACTTTCAATTTTCCTTACCAAATTCAGCTTCTCACGGCGTTCAACACGGGTAACGAAGATACATCACAAAATAGCAAGAAACAAATGGTCTACCTCTGGGTCTGTTATCCTTAACTAATGCCAAAGCAGTATAAATAACATAAATAAACAACAATATATATTAGTAGGAAAAACAATCCCAAAAGAGAGGAAACAAATATGAGATATAAGTGTCCAAGATAAGTAGCTTAGTTTAGAAAAAGTCCTCAAAAAAATTCTTGTTTATAATCACACATACAAAAAAAAAACAATGGCAAATGACTCTATTGTTACTAAAATACAAGAACAAATTGAAAGTAGACTTGAATAACCCCAAAGATTGGATTTTTTATCTCTGTTTATCATCATCATACATAATATCACGCATAGATGTAAGAACCCACATTTTTGAATGCATGTTGGTTCAAATTCCAACCCCAGGTTTATGGCTTATTTTTCTTCTTTCGAGACTCAACAAGCTAAAACAATGTAGCAAAATATGACAGCAACAATCGACAACATGTATCCAATTGATTCCAAGGGGTCAAGGGCGGAATGTGTTCCTTGGTGACTTGGAGGCGCGAGGGTGCAAATTCACCTCGACATGTGTGAAACCTTATTCCTCTAAAACAAACAGCAGCAGCAAGAGGGAATCAGAGAGATCATCTGAGAAAGAGCGGTACCACAGTTTGCTGACAAGGGGTCAACTTGACACGATGGATGGTTAGCATAAAATGATCACTGGAAGATGACTTTTGGTGCCAATGAAAAAGGAGTCAAGTTGGCACGACTGGAAAGAGATATTATTACTGACATAGCTAAAAAACTTGTAAAAAACAATCGGAATAAGATTTTATAAGCACAAAGACAAGGACTTATATTATTTCTAGGTTACACACTGTTGAATCAAACAAATGTAGTCTAGTCTATGTAAATCAAATGGTGAGAAGAGAAAGAGACTCGGTAAGTAGATTTAGGGAATTATGAATGAAAGAGACGACGGTTTCAGGGCTTCAGTTTGAATCAGAAACTTTGCTAGTAAAATCAAACGTAGTACATGAAGTAATATCAGGACGGAAAAAACAGTTGATTGCAGGTCAACTCGTCAAGATAGCGAACAAAAAAAAAAAACAAGAGAAGCCCCAAATTGTAGCATATCATGAAGCCCATACACCAGCCATAGTGATTATCGGGAACTTTGAAAGAGAAAGGAATTCTAAAAGACATGTTAAAGAAGGGTCTACTTTAATAAATGATCACAGGAAATTCACTGGTCAACAGAAGTGCACAAAATGGAGCTAATTGTGCACCAAACGCAGTTAAAAACATGAAAACAAATTCAAGTTCCACCATTTATATTTAATTGGAATGTTTTTTTAAAAGTGAAAAATTGACACAAAATTCCTAAGGACTAACACACTTGTACAAAAAATGAGAGATGCGAGTGTAAGATATAGGACACCGTATCCGAAAAAAAAACAACACGAAACAATGTAAACGTGAGAGTAAATCATACAAAGAAAATCAATGTGTGCTTCGGTGAATGATTCAAACACTAATGTCGCTAAATGAACAAATCCATACAATTTCATAACTTTAACGAATAAATAGGGCATTGCGCATTATGTGTCACAGTTTATGCTAAGCATAGTGGACTATAAGGGAAGATAACATTCAATCGAAACAAGCCACAAAAACACATAGAAATATCAGAATCGGAATGTATTTTAAGTAAAATGACATGATACTCATGTTTAACAATCCTTAATAATCAAAAACAATTGGAAAGATAACCTAAGCCTTTAATCCGAAACAAGTTCCGATCAAATATTGAATACCAAAAAACAGGGGAGAGAACAAGGGTCAAACAAATACAATATTTACATCAAGGTTTGTAGTCATTCAAAGGACAGAGGTTTTTCAAAACGAACTAGGCCATAAAGATATAATCAGTTAACAAAAAGTGAAACAAATACCAGTAGGAAGTAATTGGGAGTAATTTTTTGTCCAGATTTCACATTAAAAATGTGGAATAGTAAGGGAAAGAATTCAGATGTGATGGAACAAAAAAAAAATAGCGCAGAGAGAAATACTTAAAGATCCACAAACTGGGAGCACTAGGATTCGACTTCTCTTATTATAGCACAGGAATAATTCAAGAATAGGGAAGTTCATAAACTAACTTATATTGGAGAAAAGAAATATAGAGTATATAAAGACCGTAACCACATAGACGGTATTGCGTGTAATGACTCGGTTTCCAATTACACAGGTCCATTAGATGGTAATTGTGCTAGGCGACAGGGCGAGCGCGGGATACTAGAAAACATGAACTAGCATAGAAAACTTAAACATATTCAACCTTCATAATTGAATTCGTAGTCGAACCTCACAACATCACCAAAAAGAGGGACAGACAGAAGCAACTGTTTCCTCGACGAGCTCAGCAACTTCACCACTGATCTTCACAAACGGTGCAGCAAACAGCTTCACCTACGAGCTTCACCAAAAACAACTTCACTAAACAAAAAACTTCACCATACGAGCTTCACCAACAGCTTCACAACGTAGGCTTCACCAAACATAGAGGATTTCAGGTTTTTCGGTCAAACAAAAATATTCAAGAAATTCCTTTCACAGCTTCCAACCTAGAAAAAGGCTCTCTCAATGCTTTGATGACCGTTTCTGAAAAATAAGGGTTTCAGAAACAAAAATTTCATTTTTTTTCTTTTAACATTTTGGTTAAAAAGGTACTAATATATTTAGAATATATTTTTTTAAGGAGGGACTAATGTATTCTTTGCTAAAAAGTAGGATATTGGAAGGAATATATTTTTTTAGGACTGGAAAAATATTTAGGGCTTCAAAAAATCACACAAAATTATTTTGCTAAAAAAAAACTGTTTGCCATAGAGAGTCTTGGATCCTATAGCGACGGTTTTAAAAACTTATGCTATAGATTCTCTATAGGTACCGGTTTAATTAGAGATGCCGTGGAGGAACTGCAACCGTTTATTTTAAAGAATTGTTCTATTAGATTCAATAATATTTGGCCACGGTTAGAACAGGATGTAATAGGTGAGCTATTGCTACGATGGTTATAACCGTTGCTAAAATGAGTGTTGCAAGTAGTCAAATTTTCTAGTAGTGAAAGGATCATAAAACATGGATTCAATTCTTTATATGTTCTAATAGGTCTGATTTTTTTAAAGAAGATTTAGATTATTCTAAACAAATTAAGCAGTATATGGGAATTAGACATTACTTAAAAAAAAAGTAGAACAAGATTAGGTTTTCGAAAACTTGAAAAACATGTCAATTCTTTAAGATATTAATTGATTTTTAGCAAACGTTCATTGTTTTTTACCCGAATTAAACTCTCTTTCAATATTTGTAGCGCATGAACTTAAAATTTACTATGTCTTAACCCAAATTTTGTCGTGAAACTTTTTGATTGCAGCAATTGTGGAGACATGGACATATTAGACTAAACGAAGCTAAAGAAAATTGAGTCGTTTTTGAAGAGGAGTAGAGAAATAAGGCATGCGAAGTCTAAGAACGATCAGGATAATTATTACAAAGGGAAAACACTGAGAAGAAACAATAGAAAACATAAGAATATTTTTGAAGTAATGAGTGAAGCTTACTAGAAGGCGGTCAAATTTATGAGATGTTTTTTTAGGTGTATTAAATTTCTTGGTATTGTAGTTCGGGTGATTCATACGTATGAAAAGTATTTGGAAGACTATATTAATTACTAACCTCATTCAGGTGCCTTTTTTTCTCAAGATTTGTGTTTAAAGGAAAAAAAAAAAGAGCCTCCTAATTGAATAGCATTAGCATAAATTTAGTGATTGATGGAACAATTTTTTGTATGTAATTTGCATCAACATCATTATTTTTTTCGGAAAAAAATATTGATAAACATGTTAATATATTGGTGCAATTTTAATTTATTTTTTTTTAAAATGTCTCCGATTTCCTATCACCCTCTAGTACCCACTTTCTTTAGGAAAACATTAGTCAGAAATTGGGAGTAATGGTCATTATTTAGTTCGGAACGTAGTCAGTTCATTGACAATAACTTTATTTAGTGGACGGAACGTGGTTTGGCATTGAGTAAAAATATCACTAAAATCCATATATTCACATAATTTTATCTTTTTATAGGTTTGTAAAAATTTTTGGGGATAAAGCACAAATACCGCTAGTGAATATGACCAAAGTCTCCGAGACAAAACTAATCTAACTAGGGCCCCTATTACCCCCTCCCGAACTCATTTTTTTCATATTTTTGTCACTTGTTGTTGGATGGGTGTTGGCAAAGGTCGACCATCCAAGTAAGTTGTGTTGTAACATTGGCCTCCCTTGCCCGTGTGTTAAGATATTATAATATATAGATATTATAATTATATATAGATTATATCTATATTATATATATATATATATATATATTAAAAAAAAAACATAATATCTAAAAACCAATTTACTAAAAAAAATATTCTGTGTTGATCTAAGTAGACCCGATATTTGTGTTAACATAGTAAGTTAATA
The DNA here is from genome assembly GCA_027704765.1 of Solanum habrochaites. Lineage (NCBI taxonomy): Eukaryota > Viridiplantae > Streptophyta > Magnoliopsida > Solanales > Solanaceae > Solanum > Solanum habrochaites. The sequence continues at coordinate 18,468,342 of JAKWJA010002489.1, read as the reverse complement.
AATGTTGTTTACCTATGCTAAGCAACAATTCGAAATCTTTACCGGTGAGTAATGTATTTTAGACCATATTGATTTTATTTTGCTTTGTCTTTCGTTTTAATTATTTTATTTCAAATCTAATCCTAGTGTGATGTATTTAAATAAACTTAAGGTGGAATTGAATAAAAATAACTGAACAGAAAACCCAATCATATAAAAAACATCAACCAATAAAAAATGGGAGGAGTAAGGGGTGGTTAAAAGACCGCAGACGGAAGAGACTTTTAAAGGAGTGACAAATCTCTTTTTTTTTAAAAAATAATCTTTTAAGAAATAAAGAGATGCCCGAGATGAAGATATTTGAAAAAAAGTGAAAACAAGTAAACAAATTAATTTTAAAAAAGTAGGTAAAACCGTACAGAGGCTGAGAACGCAAAGGGACGAGACGCGCTTAAAATAATGTATATATGAATACCACTTAACGAGGAATGTGAAATAAAATAAATTGTTAATATATATTCCTCTACATCTATATCTATACTACCTTAAAAAAAGATTGGTGAATTAGATAAAACTTGATGCTTAAAAATACTAAAATACACCCAAAATAAACAAACACTATATGTCAGTAACTATTTTTTTGTTTTTTTAATTATATTTAATATTATATTTATTTAAGCTATTATATTAAAAGCATACAACACTTTCCCATAATGCGCAGTAAACTCTTCGAACGGTTCTGATTTTGAGTATAATTATGTGTGTGAGTTTTTCGATGAGGTTATGACATATTCGAAAAACTTGTGATTTTTCGAGGGTTTTGATTTTCTTAAAAAAAAAAGCGATAAGAACATGTTCATAATATCCTTTATGACTTTAAATAGAGGGGGGTTTCTCACCACTTTTTAACTACAAATTTTGTAAATTTTCATTTTCTTCTAAAATTAGGACAACTATGCGAGTTGTTCATCATGCAGTCATCTATTTTTGATTTCTTATCTTCTGTAATGACCCGCGAGGTATTTTTTGGAATTTAAACTATTCAGATAACTGAAATTAATTTTATTATGTTTAATGGTAAATAATGGAATTATAGATAGTTAATTGGCTAAAGTGATCATTATTTAAAAATCCTATACTATTAAGGAGTCATGTTTTAAAATAAAAGTTAGTGGTTTTGGTCAGTTTTTTAATAAAACAATATTAGAAAGAAGGAGAGGTAGAACTGAACCTGAGCGACGAACACGAGAGGGAAAGAAACAGTAGTAGCTCAAACCCAGCCGTCCGGGACACTATAAGGCCGTATTTCTGGAGTCTTAATCGGTAGCAAACTAGATATCGGGCGTGAGGTAGCAACAATCAAGTCCGTACTTTTTGTTATAATTGGTTTTTTGCTTCTATGATTATGGGTGTAAAAGCAGTATTTATGAATTTTCAGGAATGGGAATTTTAAAGCTCAATTAATGTTCCGTTCTTATGCAACGGTGGGAAGTATATGTGGGGTGAATTGATGCCCAGGTGGAATCAAGATCGTTAGTTGCCAGTTGGAGGGACATATTATAGGGGTGTGCAAAAACCGAACATCAATAAATTGAATCGATAAAAGTTATTGGGTGATTGTTATGGTTATGGTTTTTAATGGGTTTAGAAAAAAAAATAATTATTGGGTTATTGGGTCGGTTTCGATTTTTCTTCGTGGGTTATTGGGTAAACCGATATAACCACAATAAGGACAGATAGTTATTACTACTTACCCTTCCTCAGTATATTCAAATATACATAATTAATCATAAATAGATTCAATATTGCTTGTCAGCTATAGGATTTTTTGGTTAGGAAATTTGTTGAGACTTTGTTGATTATTGCGCGTGAGCAAGCAACTGTTCAAAATTTCTCATTGAAATATTTTATTTTATTTTAATTTAGTTCGTAATTGTAGGTGATAGCACTTTGCAAATTTGTGAATGTTAGTAATTTAATCAACATCTAAAATTTTCGGTTATGTTTGGATTGTAACTTGGTAACATGTATCTATAACATACGTACTATGATAAGTTTTGATCGACATTTCTTATTGGTTAACCGAATCGAACCCATATACATAAAAATCGATAACGATAACTCGATAAAAATTTTCTTATGTTTGTTATTGGGTTAGCATATTTTAAAAAACCGAAAACCGATAAATCGAACCGATATATGTAAAAACCGAAACCAAACGACCGATGCAACCCTAATATTATAGTAAAATAATATAATTAATTAGGTGTTATGAAATTGAAAATGACGTTTGGGTTTAAAGTACCATGTGACTATTCTAGGAATTTAGGCAAGCATGAAAATAAAACTGGATAGGTTAATGATTGCCAACGATTGGACATCATGAAACAATCATTGGTGGGTAGAAAAGAAAAGGTAATTATTGCCAATGATTGGCCATGATGAGCCAATCAATGGTGGGTAGAAAACAAGAAAACAGAACCACACGTTGTTAATATATTCATTAGGCGTATTTTTCAGAATATTAATTATTATATTATATGGTTCAAGGTTTTGATATATTATATGTAATTTTAAAAATTGGACAAAATAGTGAAGTACCATTTATTTAAATGATGACGTGAAAAAATGGGATTACAATCCTTACACTTCAAACTTGGGCAACTATGATATTTAAAAATTTTATTGGCATCAAGAATTACAAACTTGATGATTAAATTTGGGGTCAAAAAAATTTTTTCACAGTTAAACACAAAAAAAAATGTAGGAAAATTGTTAGTTTCATAACCTTATTGTGAATTTATATACTGGAAAATGATTGATTGATTCGGAAGAGCCACGGAAGGAAGACTCATGACCAGGAGGTTATATTCAGATGGCTAGGCAAGTGGATTTCTTAAACCCTTGTTAAGAATATAATAATCCGTGTATTTCCCTTGGGTGGTTGTTGGTCTAATTTGGAGACTTGTTGCTTATTTTTGTTTTGTATTCCTGTTGTAAATTAGGTTTTGTTATCAAAAGTGGTTATTCCTCATTTTTTTTTAAACTTTGAGCAGTCATTTGCATTCTGTTCGAGACATGGTTTGTGATACGATTTAATTGATAAGCGAAATTGATGTCCGGTTAATAAAGATAGTGATGGATATTATATTTTGAGGGACATATTAGCACGGCGCGCGGTCTACTATTATGAGGTTAATGTCGTGCGCCGCGACAGAGGCATTGGACAGATAGTCCCCCATGGGTCCAAGATGAGAGGACATCGGTGTGTTATCGTAGGGAAGACATGCATTCACTATTACTTGACAGTGCATATTACGGCATTACACATTTTTATTATATGAATCTGAACACGGGTTTTACTTGATCTTATGAGTGGTTCTCTGTGAACTTAACATTGAGTTGTTATTGAGAATATGTAAACTGATATAGTTGGGTTATTAAGTGTATGTGTTTGGTAAATGTGGAAACGTTAGTCTTGTTTGTAGAGTGGAAGTTAGGATAGGGTTGGTGTAATTGTTGAGTTACCCGTATTGTTCACTTAACTTGTTGTGTTAGAATTTGGTTTTTTTTTGCTTGTTGGGTACCGTATGATTTGGTACTCACACCCCTTCTTTCTACGAATTTGTTGTAGGTATGAGAGTGATCTTCGTGATACCCTTCCATTCTCTTTGTTTTCGAGGATCTTGTGGAGGATTGGTGAAATGAAATGAGCTGCTTGTCATCTCACGCGAACAGCTTCCTACTCCAATTATGGACTTTGATTGACTTGAAAGACAACTTCATTCGAGAATCGTATTTTATTCAATCTAGTATTTACATTAGAGGCTTGTGCATCTGAAACCCAGGTTTGGGGGATAAAATTAAAATTTAAAATGTTTCGTATTTAGGAAGTGTTATCAGACTTTGTGTTATTTATTTCCGCATTTTTACATAATTATTGGGTTAGGATACTGATCTTGGTGGGATAAGACGAGTGTCATCGACACTAATTTTTGGGTCGTGACAAAATGGTTATCAGAGCCTGTTCATCGGTCTCCCGTGTATACACAGCGAGTCTACGTAGAGTCGCAAAGATCAGTAAGAAAACGTCTTACGGAATGTACTTATCTTGGGAAGACGGAGAGGGGAGCATATAATAAGGACTAATAGCGAAAAAAGGCTTTCTTTATTCATTTATTCCATCCATGAAGTGATGGTTACCTTCCTTTATGTATTGTGTTATTGTATTACTAACTTCTTGACAGGAAAGAATCTTGGACCGAGGAACTAGAGTAATGTTTACTGAGGTATAAAGGGGGAAGGACAAAGTTCCTGAGGAGGGGGCAGACGGGTCGTGTGAGTAGGAGTAACAAAGCCAGACATCGCAGTCACCCATCTAATGGTTGGAGTAAGTGAAGTAAAGGAAGCCACAGATCGCAAAGACGAGGGAGGATAAGTGCATCACAGCGAGTCAGTTACAGAAAAAAATAGAGGACACAGTGAGATAGGTCGCCAAGGAGGGGACTGGTGGAAGCACAATAGCAAGGGGCGAGAGCGAAACCAGAACCAGTGAGAGGTCGTTTTAGAGAGGTCTTCTCAAAGCCCCTAGATTATACAGAGAGGTTCAGGTTCCTCCAGAGCCATGAGTCACACCTTTGCTTCAAAATAAAATAGTGTGAGGGTGTTACATGTTGCTAGAGGCTTTTCTCAAGTGGTGGTGCAAACCGCCACAACCACATGACTCTCATAAGTATAGAGGGATGCTCAGGGCCAAGAGAAGCAGCAAGCTGCAGTTGTTCAGGATGCGATGGGGAAGCTAACAGTGGATCCCACAGTTAAAAATGATGTTGCACCAGCAGTTCGGGGTCAAGTTGCACTGTTGGTTGTTCTGACAGAGGATGAGCATCGTACATATGAGATATATTAAAAGATGTACCCACGTCAATTTCAGGGTTGGAATAGCGAAGATGCTCAAGAATTACTGACTGCATGCCAAGAGTTTCTAGATGTGTTTAGATTAGGTGTGTCAAATGGGGTTCGATAGGATCAACTCCAGCTTCGTGGTCTAGTGAGAGAGTGGTGGAGGACTTATTCAGAGGTTTTTCCAATTGGATCTCCTCTAGTGATTTGGGAGCAGTTTTAAAGTGCATTCCATGATCATTTTATCCCTTGTAGCGTTAGAGAGGAGAGTCGCTTGAGGTTTTAGAATTTGAGACTATGTGTGCAGACTTTGTTGAACTACCCATGCATGATTTTTCAAGTTATTCTTAGCATGGACTGGCTTCACAAGTGTTATGCTTTCTTGGACTGCCGTAGTAGAGTTGTGAGATTTCGCTTCCGTAATGAAAAAGAGTTAGTCTGGGAGGGGTACAATTTGAGTCGTCCTATTCCCTTGATTTTGAAATATTAAGACCAATAAAATGATGTCCAAGGGGTTGAGATTATTGATCCTTATTCCTTCACTAGGACTAAATGCAGTAGTTGAATCGGTTATAGATGTTGTTTCATAAGATTTGCCATGACTCTCTCCAAAATCGGTTTAAGAGATTGACTTTTGTAGCGACGTCGAACCCGATTATGAAACCAAAACTCATATTCCTCTTATAGAATGGCTCCAGCAGAAGTCAAAGAGTGAGGTTGCAGTATAGTAAAAAAGAATCAACTGATAAGGGTTATTCACACGAGCATATCCCCGTGGGGCGCTTCAGTGGTGTTTGTAATAAGAAGGATGGAACCTTAGAAGGCGTTATATCGAGTATCGGAATGCTCAACATAGTCTCTATAAAGAAGAATGATCCACTTCCCAGAATAGATTATTTTTTGATCAAGCTCCAGGGTCTACTTTTCTTCTCTAAGATTGATCTTCGTTCAGGTACCATAATTTTAGGTTAGGGGAGGGAGATATCCAACAACGGCCTTTTCGGACTGGCTATGTTCACGATGAGTTTCTAGTAATGTAATTTGGTCTAACGAAGGCACATGCTTGTATTATGGATCCAATGACTAGAGTCTTCTGTGAAAAGAACTTCGACTCTTTCGTCATTAGAATTTCATTGATGGACATTCTCTCATCTACTCTAAGATCAAGGAAGAGCATGGACAACATTTGAGACTAACCTTGCAGGTACTAAAAGGACATCAGTTGTATGCCAAATTCAGCAAGTGTGAATTTTGGCTTAGATCAATGACCTTCCTGGGTCATGTTGTTTTCGATAAAGGTGTGGAGGTTGACCCCAGGAAGATTGATGCTAAAACCCCTTACTCCTACTGACATCCGTAGCTTTATGGGATTGGTTGTTTACAACCGCAGATTTTTGGAGAGCTTTTCTTCCATTGCTGCCCCACTGATAGCTTTGACGAAGAAGTAATACAAGTTTGAATGCAAGGGGAGTTGTGAGAAAAGTTTCCAGGAGCTCAAGGATAGAGTTACTTCAGCCCCGATACTTATCTACCTAAGTGCGGTGAGAATTACACTGTCTATTGTGATGCATCTATGGTTGGTTTGGGTTGTGTTCTTATGTAGGCTGGTAAGGTGATAACCTATGCTTCCAGACAGCTCAAGGTTCATGAGAAGAATTATCCCAATCATGACCTAGAGTTTGAAGCTGTGGTGTTTGCACTGAAGCTATGGAGGAATTATCTGTATGGAGTGCATGTGGATATGTTCACACATCATAAGAGTCTCCAGTACGTATTCACACATAGGGAGTTGAATCTATGTCAGTGGAGATGTTTGGAGCTGTTGAAGGATTATGACATGAATGTACACTACCATCCACTTAAGGCTAATGTTATGGCTGATGCTTTGAGAAGGATGAGCATGGACAGTACAACCCCATTGAGGACGATAATAAGGAGTTTGCAAAAAAGGTACACAGACTTTCCAGACTGGGAGTGCGATTGGTTGACTCTACTAGTGGGGATTTTTAAGTTCATCCTAGTTCTAAATTATCCTTGGTAGTTGAAGTCAAGAAGGTTCAGCATCTCGATCCTGTGTTGACGGAGCTGAAAGACTCAGGGTTATTATAAATGAATGAGTCTTTCGCTTTGGGAGGTGATGACATACTTAGATACGTGGACAGGCTGTGTGTACACGGTGTGGATGATTTGCGACCAGGATTGTGGTAGGGGACAATGGTTCAAGATATTCCATACAGCCAGGTTCCACCCAAATGTATAATGATCTAGCAGATTTTGTTTGGGGAGAGCATTGAAGAAGGAATTGCAGCGAGAATATGAGTCTAGTGTCCTAATTGCTGAGCAGGGTTAAGGCAAAGCATTTAAGCCTGGTGGTCAGGCTCAGATAATGACGGGTTCCGACTGGAAAGTTGGGGAGGCCATTAATATGGAAGCTTCAGTGTTTTTGGTTGGTATCTGTTTTTTGAGGGGACTGAATGGCAAACATGATCCGGACAGGAATGGATGGTAGTGATGTTGAAATAGATTGACAAGTCTGCGCCCTTAATCCCTGTGACAGTTACCTAACATAGCCGAGGAGTTATGCGAGACTTTATATTGATTGATATTGTGAGTAGCAGATAGCATAGGATTTATTGGGTCTATCATTTCAGATGATAGGAGCTCAGTTTACTTCTATTTCTGAGACTTTGCTAGAAAAAACTTGGGCAGCGGTGAAGCTTAGTACTGCCTTTTCTCCTCGATGATGGGCAGGCAGAGCGCACCATTCAGATATTCGAAGGACATATTAAGAGCACTTTGCGATTTGACTTCAGCGGTAGCGTGATGCCATCTGCCTTTGATAGAGTTCTCGTATAATAATATCTATCACCTAATATGGGATTGGGGCACCGTTGAGGCCACTGTATGTAGAGGGTCGATCCCAGTTGGGTGGTTTAGGTTAGAGAGTGATCATTTTGGGTCCCTAGAGATCATTCATGAGTCTTTAGAGAAGGTTGTAGAGTGACTTAGGTTAAGGTTTGGGCTACTGCTCTTATAGCGACAGAAAGCATATGCAGACAATAGAAAGCGGCCTTTAGAATGGAGGTTGGTTACCAGATTTACTTACATATATTACTACGAAAGGAGTGATGAAATTATGTAGAAAAGGGAAGCTGAGTCGAGGTATGGTGGGCCATATGAGATCCTACAGCGTGTGGGTGTTGAATGGTGTGGTGGCCTATGAGTTTAGCATTGCTTGCTGAGCTAGCTTTTGTCCATCAGTCTTTCATGTTCTTTATGTGAAAAGTGCCTAGGTATCCAACATCGATTATACATTTGAAATGTGGGATTGATGAAGACTTATAGTATTAGGAATCCCCCTTTATGAGCGACCCCTTCTTCCCCCGTCCCACCCTCCCCCCTGCGCCCTAATTCCCCCTCTGCTCCTACCCTCCCTCCTATTACGCCCTCCCCTAATTTATTCACCTTCCGTTACTCGTTTGTCTCCACTACTCACTCCCTGCTTGCCCTGCCCTCCTCTTCCCCATTTGTCTCTAGTCCCTTCCTATTCATTCAATCTAAGAAACTTCGTATGCGATCATCTTCTTCTCGACAATATCGCCGTACTTTCGTTTTTGATAAATATACGTTAACAAAACTAAACATGCCGGCATCGCGCTAATAGAGTTTCCGTTGCACCATCCTTTTACTCCCACCTCCCTCCTATCAACATCCCCTCCTTGCAACATGTTGAGAGCTTAGACAGACAGGTTCAGCGGGCCTGAGGAACAAAGAGGTTGCCACTGTGAAGGGATTTGTGGAGAAAACATATGTGAGGGTGTTCGTGGAGACTGAGGTCCGACCAAGGATACCACTACCCTCATCTTTCGGCTCTAAAGGTTCAATTCCTACTCTGAGTATATGTTTGTCTTATCATCTCTGTATTTGTTTCTGTGCTTGACTGTGCATCGTGATCTATGTTATGATTCTGATTGGCACATAGATTGGGTAGTGGTAGTGTCATTCGGGGGACGCCGAATTTCCTAAGGGGGAGATAATTTACTAACCCTAAAAAAATGAATAGGATAAATACTAAGGTTATTATTATTATTTAAAATCTGAAATTTTTAATTGAAGAGAATGTCCTTATCACGTATTAATAATTAAATCAGATTTATATAATATTAAGGAGAATCCAAAATTGACAATCATATCTAATCATAAACAACTTCAATGTTTTTCACTCTATCATGTCTATCACATTCTCACGTTCAAACCTATTTTTTTTCTCTTTTGTCAATTAACGTGAAGAACAGAAAATAACAAAGGTTCTGCAAACTTGAAGAATCACAAAAAAAATCTAAGAGCAAGCAAGATAATCAAAAACGGTAGGAAAGGGAGATTTTCATCGATTTGTGTGAAACTTTAGTGAGCTCGGACATGGGTTTTGGAGGATAGGTTTGGGCAGCAACTTCAACGTTATCTTGAACATCAATTAAGGGTATGGGTTTTCCTCCCTCTTCGTCCCTTTTCCCAAAAGACCCTTAAGGTTAATTATTATTTCTCCGCAATAAGGATGGTTTTCCCTTTGGATGTTCCCTGTCACTAGCTCTTTCAATGATCTTAGGTTTGTATGTTTGCTGTAGAATTTAGGACACTTTGTGATTTGTGGTGAACGATCTGTGCGAGAGAATGGTTATGATGATATGCCTAGGCTTTTTGTCTTTTCAAAAAAATGAATATAGACATGAACGTATGATGGTAAATGGTTACTATGATTTAGAGTTTACCGTTTTAGAAACTAATAACATAGAATCACTTGGTTTTATGTGTAAGCTTCAGGTTGTTCCTAAAGAGATATTAACATGGTTTGAAATGCTATCAACTCTAGCTTAAAACAAATTACCAAATCATTCCTCTAACTCTCTTGGAACCCTAATAATGTCAAGAAACAAAATGCTAAAATGACCCATAAAAAGGATGAAGAAAATCATGGAATAAAATTTCAGTATCTGAAAGATAGCTGTAGATAAATCGGGAAATTTTTAAAACTAAAAAAAGAAAAAAAAAGGTGAGGTCTGCAGGGATCGAACCCATGAACTCACAAAGGTATACCTTAACAAATAAATTAAAAAGGGGTGTGCCAGGCGGAGCTCGAACTGGGGCTGGGGTCCGGCGAAATTCGTACGAAGGGAAAATTATTAAATGTTGTTGTGGGGTTTCGATCCAAAAATATTTGATTAAGGTTGAGTAGAATACTTACCATCTCACTACATTCCTTTATTATTTGGATGTCACTAATCGATTGAATGTCTCAATAAGATCGAAAGTTGAATAAATAAAACTCCAAGGTACTCTTGTACCACTTAGCTTTTCAACACTCAAAGTTCCTTCTTGGACATCCCATGAATCTTTTAGCCACTGAAACACTATAAATATCAAAGTCATTTATTTTAAAAGTTTAAGAATTCTAATTTCCAAAATCTAGTAGGATTCATAATATTGCAAAAACACATGCATCTAAGAAATTAGCTTCTAAACTAGTACAACTTTTGTCAATATACCCAATAAAAATGTGTTAAATTTAATTGTTGACCCACGTGGCTAACAAAATCCAATATTATCTTCTTTATTTTTTTCGAAGAAAGAACTTCATGAAACTATAACATCATTGTCTCTATTTTCTCTAACAAAATTTATTATTCTCTTACTTAAAACGAAAATGGTCATTACTTATAAGGCCAATGGAATAATATTTTAGAAAAGCAAACATAGTAAATTTTGTTGGGAAAAGCCGAGAAAATAGTGTTAGATTTTATAATGTTCTTTCTTTTGAACTAACAAAAAACACAACAATGATCAACTTATTAGCCATGTATGGTCCAAAATTAAATTAACATTATTTTATTGAATAAATCTATTAGGTTTGTATACATCAGATTTTTGGAAATGATAATCACATTAATTGCATAAATTAATTATGTGAATGAAGAAAAAAATTCTTGAAACTGTCCATCATCCATTCAATAATAATAGATTAGACCTTTATTTTACTTTCGTATTGATTATCCTAGATTCGTTTGGTATATATTATGTTCTAGTTATAAATTGTTTTTTGTTCTTTTTTTGTGGAAGAACCTAGAAGACGTTATGTTGTGTGCATCTGTCAACTTCACATTGTTGAAAACACATCTTTTTGGTCCAATGTGCCTAATTTTTGGATAAATTAGACCCCCCACAAACATGGACACCGATTTGACTAGTTTGAGTTTAGCATCTTGTCATAAATAGTACCAATTATAGGGAAAATTTACAATTTTATTGCAATTTTTTATGAATATTTTTATGTATAGTGACCAAATAAATTATTGATGCCCATATCCTAGGTAATTGGTTTGTTCTATTTTGACTTAATCAAAGTTTAAGAAAATTAAAAACATTAATTTTTGTAATCTTGTAAATGACATGCTGGAAGGAAAAATATAATTTGAGAATTAAAGCTCATCATAGTCATCATAAAAAAGTTTGGCCATCTATGTCTATCATAAGTTTGAAAAAGGCTCATTCGTAAATTATTATTTGTGAAACTAAAAGTAAAATAGATTGCAGGTCATAACTATTACGATAAACATAGAATGAGTTCTTTTTCTGGTCATAGTTTAATGGCCCTATTATTAATTCTTTCCTTTTAAAAATGGATGTGATTAATGACGTCACTTACATGAAATGGACCATGTGTAGAAATAATTTTACGAACCACCGGAACCATTTGTCATAACGAATAATGAAATGTTGATCCTCGCTTAGTTTTTTACATAATTAAATGACGTAGTGAACCTCAAAATATTTAATATATGGTGTATATTTAACCTTTTTGTAAAGTTAATGACATATTTGATCTCTTTTTCATGAATTTCCGGTATACTTTCTCCCGCTACAGTTTTATTGTGCATCTGTGCCATCTTTTTACGAATGAAACGGCATATAAAGAAAATAATAATTGATTTATATTACTTTACCATGTAAACCCATTATTAATTGATAGAATTTCAAATTAAATTCACTTAGTAAAAGAGGCGGGCTTTACTTTTTTCAAAACATAACTCTCTTAAATAGACCTTGAGTGATTCTATGATAGGTAATTTTTTTTATGTGTCATCTTTAAAATGACATTTCAAAAAGGGACAAAATTGAAACTAACAACATTGACGAGGGGTGGGTATTCAAAATTAGTTATCACATATTCCAGAATCATTGTAATTTTAGGTATATGTATATGGAGAATTAAATAATATTTGAAACTTTAGGATAAATTTGTTCCGCACTTTCGCGATAGGGCTGCACTACGTTCAATAATCTACGTCTTAAAACATTTTGATCGTATAAGTTTGTTTGTCGAGAGGGTAAAAATGCCCCTATGATAAATTTTCAATCAACGTATTATCCTAAAAGAATGATATGAAATGTTTTTTTTAAGTTTTAAAATGTGAAACACACGCATTGATCTTAATGTGTTTCTACTAAAGGAGACCCAGTTGTGAATAATTCTTCATTTTCTTTTGTGACAATCACCCAATGCTTACGGAAATATATGGAATTTTCTTCTTCTATATTTATTTTATTTGTCTATTTCAGAATTTGCAACAAAACTTTTAATTCATCAATTGCGAGAGTTTTTCTCCTATTAAAGTGGTTTTCTACATACAAAAGTTCTTTGAAATATAGAAAGGGATGTACCCTATAGGAGGCTGGTGGTACTTGAGTGAAAGTTTTATGTTTGTAATTATATAAAAGTTATTTCATCGATTGTGGAGGGAGGGAAGCGCTGGCATGACAACACGGGGTAGAAAGAGAGAACTACGTGGTGAGAATGTTAAGGTGTGGGGTTGTAAGGAAAGGAGTGTTATGTGAAATAAAGGGTGAGGTAAAGCGCCGAGGGGAGGTGGTTTGGAAAGGTGTATGATCTGGTAGGGTGGGAAAAAAACGCGTTATGGGAATGCGAAGGTCCCCAATGTAATTTAAAGGAGACGCGGGTGGTATGAATAATTTGAAGGTATCCCAATTTCCGAAGGACGGTGCCAGAAGGATATAATTTAAACACATGTGTGTAGGAGTGTAAAGTGTTGCGGGGATTGTTGTTTGTACTGAAATCAATTTGGTTACCAATGATGATAAATAATTGATAAAATTTTGAACCATTTGTATCTACAAATATTTAAATTAAGTCAAAATATGTAGTGTGTATTAATTTATTTGTTATGTCGTGATTTTTAAATTGTTGCTGTTGCGATTAATAAAATTATGTGAAAATAAAATCTGGTATTCTTAAATTATTTTTTAAATATTAATATAAAATCCTTTGTTCATTTTAACATTAAAGCATTATCAGTTCATATTTCTAAGGGATAATATGTTCTCTAAATATATCATTAGGGGATTATCCTCAGGTGTTGGGGTTGCATATAATCAAAAAAATAGGAAAAAGACTGTACTTAGGGTTCCTACAATCTATTTATGTTCAAACAGAACTTGTTTTTTTCGTTATCTCTCCTGTTTTTTCTTTTTTTTTTTGAGTGATATGGAGATTAATTGGAACTATACCTAGAGAGTAATTTCTTTACTATTGGTCGACGTATCTTTTTATCATGAATCGGAATCTAGACCCCAGATTGAGGACTGGTGTCCGACTGATTTCCTCTCCGGAGGGTTGCATGACAAAGCCCTATCATTAAGTCGTTCTTACTATTCAATAGGTTAATTTTTTTAGCTGGAACAATTTGAAAACTTTTTGTTCTTACTGCTTACTTACAAACAGTTCATAATACGTAATTGTCACCACCAACCATTAACATAAGAGATTTAGTAAACTGAATTGAATAGTCCAATTTTTAACTTCACGCTGTAACATGCAAAAATGGCACCCACTACAGTAGTTCGAATAAATAAACAGAAGGAAACTCTAGTGGAAATGATTTCCAGTAGAATCAAACTCTATCAACTAAGACTCAGAACTATAAAACACCACAGCATCCTCCAGTAAAGCACGATGATTCCTACATTAAGTCGGTCTTTGAATGCTAAAAGTCTTTCAGCGAATTACTTGAGGTGAAGATCTTGTTAGTTCATTCGTTCCACTTGTGTCATGCACCTTAACAATAGTGCATGTTTTGGTATAGTGGTGGACACACCACTTTGTAAAGTTCAGGGTATATACCCCCAAATCCACACCAAGACAGCATAGGATTTAAGAAAACTCTTCACACAATTAATTGATTTTTTGAAGTGTACAAGTTAGAGCGGAATTGCCAATTGGTGACTTAGAAATGTTTTTCAAATTTTGGATTGTTCAGGTTAAAATCAGTGAGCTTTCTAGACGTTAGAATAGGAAAGTGTTGACATGACGAGATACATACATCATCAGTTTTCACTTTTCACAGAGCCAATTTAACACATTGACAATAGCACAGATCATTTTTATTGACAGAAAACACCAATTGAGCCGGCATTTTTCTTCTTTTTTTTTTTTTTTTTTTTTTTTCTTTTTTGTTTGAAGCATATCAATTCTCAATTACCTCATTCATTCCCACTATGTCCATGAGGCCTTAGAAATCTTGGACTAACCTCTTAAGAATCCCATATCAATAAGGGTGATCAACAAATGGGACCTCAATTAGGGAGTTTCAGTAGCAAAACATAGGCTTGCTTCGTTCATTCATAGTACTCCATTTCGTTTCATTCATAGGACAGTGTTAAACAACAGCTATTAATAGGATATAGGTTGAGATTTCATTAGGTTCATTGTGCAATGACCAAGAATGACCTTTAGTCATTACTGAATTCTATTACTCACCTCTGGACTTATCTTTGTCCCATATATAAATCAACTTTTTTCTTTATATTAAGCATTATTGTGCATCATTAAGGATTGGTCTAGCTATTCGTTCATTGGCACTTAAACTTTAGCCGGACATAGATCATTTTTGTTTTGTTGATCCTCAATGAAACCCTCTAGTTGCACACCCCTCAACACCGTAAATAAGCTTAAAACAAGTGGAAATCATACTGGCCATAAGTGCTAGTGATTCCCATAAAATGCTAGCGTACATTGGATTTACACACCTCGCCAATCCTAATTTTGGCTATATAGGTTGCGTGGAATTACTTTAGAGATGAGATTGTAAGGAGACCCATTACACGGGCAAGCCCGGTTTCAGTCTCCTATCTTCTATATTGAGAATTACGGAACCAACGCCCTCTAGAAAAATAAAGGCAGCACCACGCACTATGCCACGCCATCATGTTTTCTTCAATATGAAAGTTCAATTTTTCAGTTTTTCATCTCCATACGTCAACGGAAGCTGGGTTCTAGTATGAGGTATTTTCATCAAGATATTACTGATTGATTTTATATTCATCAATTAGTATTGAAGGTGTTGTTAAGATGAATACCTTTCATTAGAGTGTTCATGATACTGGGGTCCTCTCATTAACTTTTACTCTCATTGGTGAGAACGTTTTTTTTTTTTTTTTTTGGTAACATCAATTAGGCCGATTGTGATATTTGTGTTTCCATCTGTTTTACATTTCAACATCTAATATCTGTTGCTAAAACATGCATGAAATATTGACATGCACATTTGCTTCTTCATAATACTTGCCCTTTGTATTTTGGGAATGTTCATTTTCATCATTATGACAATGGCACTTTGGCCATTTAGGGTGCTTGCACACCTATTACTTAACCCTTCTAGTTGTTGTTTTTCTTATCCATTGAATTGTTAATTTCATGTGCCTTTTAATTGTTCATTTCGCATCATACTGTCACTGCACTTGGCCATTTAGGCTGTCAACTAAAACTCATACTTAACCACCTTTCTACGAGTCTTTCTACACCATTTCAGTTTCTGCCAGACACATCTTTTAGGTTCACTTATTTTGTTTTAATTACATATTGCCCGATAGAACTTATGGGTTTCGTTTGATATCCTACGAGCCATGCGGCTTTTCCATTACATAGTTATATTAGTGACTTATCATTCATATTTAGTCTTACGTCGTAGAATATCGTATGAATCCTATCAGTATGCCACATTTAATATTGCGATTTTTCTGCAGCTAAGTTGTGGATTATTACTTTAACATTTTAATTCATTTCGTATGTAACTCTTATTTTTAATAAAGAATTGGAAAGGATCCCACCCAAGTTCGAACCCTTGGACACTAATTACCTATTCCTGGACTTATTTGAGTTTTATGACATTTGGACGCTAGACTCGCAGATCCCAACATCAAGATTTAGCTGGCGTTTCTCTCCTTGAATTCTCTCGTACTTTTTGTTACCGAAGGTTATGGGTCCTCGAACACCTCACTATTTTCCTTGTTATTATTGATTTATTTTCATTAATTCTTCTGTCCAATTGTCCAAATAACATGAGGTTGTGGGATCAAAACCCCACAACCTCTCTCTTCTATTTTTATTCATTTTCGCCAGATCTACTTGAGTTCGGTCTTGGGTTTCAATTCAATAGCCTCACATTCATTTATTGTTATTTTTTTCTCCCTGATGATACATTGCTACAGATTACTTTTAGGGCGGTCTGGTGTACTCGATTTCCCCAGACCCCCATTAATTTGTTTTTATTTTTCTGGTTCATCCCCACATTTACTCCTTTTTAATTCAGCATATGACCCAAGGGTTGTGGGATCCAGTCCCCCACATTCCCCCTCCCTTTCACCTTTTTTGTGTTAAAAATACCCCGACAGCAGTGACGGGGCCACCTTGCAGATCAATTGTCCCACCATTACGAACCCATATTTTGTTATTTGATTTTCTTGCAGTGCGCTGAAGGGGAGTGGGATCGATGGCCCACGGTCCATCATATATATAATAAAATATATATATTATGTAGATTATTTTTTAGATCTATATATTTATATTATACTATACGATTATAGATTTGTATAGTTTTTTATACTATGATATTATATATATGTACCCCCAACAGCATTTTATATTTTCCCTTCTTATCGATATTTCGCCACCATTATTTTCCCAACCCTAGTTGTAGAGCTACGCATGGAACACCCCCTGTTTTTAAGGTTGATTTGTTAAGGTATACCTTGTGAGTTCATGGGTTCGATCCTTGCAGACCTCACCTATTTGTTTCTTTTTGACATTCGAATATAATTTCCTAGAATTTATCTACAGCTTATCTCTCAGTTGTAAAATTTAATTCCATGATTTTATTGGCAATCATTTTAAGAGTCATCTTTAGCATTGTTCTTTTAGACATTCGTGTAGGGTTTCAAGACAAGTTAGAGAATGATTTTGGTAAATGGTTTATATCTAGAGTTGATCGCATTCTCAACACATGTGATATCCGTAAGGAAATCTGCTTCACATGTAAACACAAGTGTTCCAGGTTTATGTAGCATCGCTAAAACGGATACTCCGAAGTCATAGTTAACAATTTTCCAAAAACTTCATTGGGTTATCAATTTTCATGATTTGAAAGACCATAAAACCTAGGCACATAAGCTCAGCCGAAGGACAAATTATTTCGTAACCGAGCTTTCGTCACTCATCAGACCCAGATCCATAAATTCTACCAGCAAACATACCAACCTAAGATCATTGGGAGCTAGTGACAGGGAACATGAAAAGGGAAAACATCCTACTTTCAGATGAATAATATGAACCTTAAGGGGTCTTTTCGAAAAAAGACCAAGAGAGAGGAAAACCCATACCTTAATCGATGTTCAAGCGTTGAAGTTGCTGCCCAAACTTTCCTCTAAAAACATGTCCATCTCACCTAAAGTTTCACCACCAACTCGATGAAAATCTCCCTTTCCTTAACGTTTTTTATTATCGTGCTTTAGTAGATTTTTTTCGTGATTCTTCAAATGTGAAGAACCTTTGTTATAGTTTCTGTTCTTCACGTTGATTGGCAAAGAGAAAAAAAATAGGGTTTGAACATGAGAATTTGATAGACGTGAGAGAGTGAAACGTGTGAATTTGTTTATGATTAGATAATGACTTATTCAATTTAGGACTCTCCTTAATACTTAAAATCTGATTAAATTAATTATACGTGAAAGGACCATTCTTCAATTAAAATTTAAGATTTTAAATAATAAATAAATAACGTTAAGTATTTATTCTATTCTTTTTTATGGTTATTAAATTATCTCCCCCTTAGGAACATTCATCCCCGAATGACACTAGCACTACATATCGTAATGCCAATCAGATCATAACATAATCACTATGCAAAGTCAAGCAATAGAAACAAAATACGGAGAGATAAGGAAACATAGACTCAAGAGTAGGAAATCGAACCTTTAGAGCCGAAAAGATGAGAGTAGCGGGATCTCATGTCGGCCTCAGCCTCCCATGTAACACCCTCAACAAGATGATTTCTCCACAATACCTTCACTGTGGCAACCTCTTTGTTCGTTAGCCGCTTGACCTGTCTGTCTAAGATCTCAACAGGTACCTCCTCATAAGACAAGTTTTCATCAACCCCCAAACCTTTCAAAGGTAGAATCGATGTTGGATCACCTAGGCACTTCTTCAACATAAAGACATGAAAGACTGGATGGACAAAAGCTAGCTCCGCAAGCAATGCTAACTCATAGGCCACCTCACCCACACGTTGTATGATCTCATATGGACCAACATACCTCAGACTCAGCTTCCCTTTTCTACCAAATTTCATCACACCTTTCATAGGTGATATCTTTAAGTAAACCTGGTCACCAACCTCAAATTCTAAAGGCCGCTTTCTATTGTCTGCATATGACTTCTATCGGCTATAAGCAGTAGCAAACCTATACCTAATCACTCTACCCTTCTCTAAGGCCTCATGAATGATCTCTACACCAAAAATGGATGAATCTCCAACCTCGAACCACCAAACTGGAGATGTACACCTCCTACCATACAATGTCTCAAACGTGCCATCCCAATGTTTGAGTGATAGCTATTATTATACGAGAATTATATCAAAGGAAGATGTTCATCACAGCTACCTCTGAAGTCAATCACATATGCTCTTAACATGTCCTCCAATATCTGAATGGTGCGCTCTTCCTGCCCATCAGTCTTAGGATGAAAGGCAGTACTAAGCTTCACCTGCGTGCCCAAGCTTTTCTTGAAAGATCTCTAGAAATGTGAAGTAAACTGATCTCCTCTATCTGAAATGATAGACCAATAAATTCTATGCCACCTCACAATATCATCAATATAATGCCTTGCATAATCCTCGGCTCTGTAGGTAGACTTCACAGGGATAAAGGGAGCAGACTTAGTCAATCTATACACAATAACCCATGTGGATTCATGCTGCCTTCTAGTCCTCGGAAGACCAACCACGAAGTCTATATTAATGGCCTCCCACTTCCATGACGGAACCTTAATAATCAGAGTCAAACCACCAGGCTTAAGATTCTTTGCCTTATTCTGCTGACAATTAGAGCAATTACCACCTCGTTCTCAATGTCGTTCTTTTCTTCATGGCTATCTCCACAAACAAATCTATAAAGTCATGATACATGTGGATGGAACCTGATGTATGGATTCTTGAGCCATTGGCCCTGCCAGACCCATCCTGGTCTCAAATCATCCCACTTGTACACCCAAGCCTGTCCACAGTATGTAAGTATGCCAATACAACCCTCCCAAACCGAAAGACCTTCCAGTCATTTTTAAATAACTCTTAGTCCGTCATCTCCATCAGACCCATGATCGAGATGGCTGACCCGTCTTGACTTACCACAGAAGATGATTAAGAACTAGATGAACTGAAACTCCCCTCCCCCACTAGTAAGTCAATCCACACAGTCGGCAATCCTGTGTACCTCTTTTGCCAACTCCTTCTTATCATCTTTCTCAAAGCATCAGCCACAACATTAGCCTTACCTGGATGGTAGTGCACATTCATGTCATAATCCTTCAACAGTTCCAACCATCTGCGCTGACGTAGATTCAACTCCCTCTGTGTGAATACGTTCTGGAGACTCTTATGATCTGTGAACACATCCTCGTGCAATCCATACAGATAATGCCTCCATATCTTCAGTGCAAACACCACAGCTGCAAACTCCAGGTCATGAGTGGGATAATTCTTCTTATGAACCTTGAGCTATCTGGAAGCATAGTCTATCACTTTACAAAACTACATAAGAACACAACCCAAACCAACCCTATATGCATCACAATAGACAGTGTAATTCTCAAACACTTGGGCAGATAAGTACCGGTGCTGAAGAAAGTCTATACTTGAGCTCCAAGAAACTCTTCTAACAACTCCCCGTCCATTCAAACTTTGTTTTCTTCTTCATAAAAGCTATCAGTGGGGCAGCAATGGAAGAAAACCCCTCCAAAAACCTGCGGTAGTAACCAGCCAATCCCAGAAAGCTACGGATGTCAGTAGGAGTAAGGGGTTTTGGACTCAATCTTCCTGGGGTCCACCTCCACACCTTTGCTGGAAACAACATGACCCATGAAGGTCATTGATCTCAGCCAAAATTCACAGTTGCTGAATTTGGCATACAACTAATGTCGTTTTAGTACCTGCAAGGTTAGTATCAAATGTTGTTCATTCTCTTCCTTGGTCTTAGAGTAGATGAGAATGTCATCAATGCTGCTATATTGATGAAGATCAAGTAATCACGGAAGGACTGTTCATAGATCGATAAATGCAAAGCTTGTGCATTCGTGAGATCAAATGACATGACTAGACACTCTAGTGACCATAGTGGTGTCAGAACAGTCGTTTATCTCCATCCTAACCCTAAGATTATGATAACCTGAACGAAGATCACTCTTATAAGAGAAACTAGACCCTTGGAGCTGTCAAACATATAATCCTTATTCACGAAGTGGATATATCTTTATAGTGACCCTTTGTTGATCTGTCGATAAGCGATCACATTCAAAGGGTTTCCATCCTTCCTTTTTAAACAAACAATACTGAAGCTCCCCACGGGAATATCCTCGTGTGAATGCAACCCTTATCAGTGAGATCTTTAACTGCAACTTCAACTCTTTGAGTTCTGTGGAGCCATTCATAAGGAGGAATTGAGATGGTGGTTTTAGTATCGGTTCTAAGGTCATACAAAAGTCATACTCAAAGGGAGAGATTCGAGTCAAATCTTCAGGAAAACACATCTAGAACTCATTTTCATTCATTTTGGGTCGTTTATTTCTTTGTTCCCTTGTTAGAGAGTTTTAATGTGTTATCCTAGTATTGATTATAGAGGGGATTAGTATGATATCTGTGGGTAAAGGATTAGGCACATATGGGGTGCACCGGTAAGCGGGGAGGATATGGGGGGAAAGGTCGGTTAAGAGGGGGAGGGACGGGAGACGCAAAGCAAAGTGAGGGGGTGGCGCAAATAGAATGGAGAGGAGATGACCAGGGAGGGTGATGGGGCGCAGAGGGAAGCAGGTGAGAGGAGTAATAAGGGCGCGAAGATAGAAGAGGCAGAATGACAAAACAGGGAACGGAAAGGGTTGGGCCGGAAACGGCCAGGAATATGATAGGGGGGACAAGAATGGAAGAGCAGGAAGGCAGGGATGATTAAATCGCGGAAGGGAAAAAAAGAGGTAAAAGGAGGATAAGGTGCAACAAAGGGGGTTGGGAAAAATGTAAAGGCGGAAACGAACTTGAAGGTACCGTGGAAAGGGGGCAGAGAGGAGGCTATAATGAAAGGGGGGCGGGGGAAAAGCAGGCGAGGTAACGGGAGGAAAGTAAATTTGCGGTGCAAGGGGAAAGGATAACATAGAGAGGAGACAAAAGACAACGAGGGGATGGGGAAAAAGGGATGGAAAAGGGGATGTGCAAACTGAGGATGGAGTATGGATGAAAAAAAAGAGTGATTTTGAAGAGAACCAGTGAGAGACAGTTAATAAGGAGGGTCGTGTAAGAAAGGGTTAACAAAGGAGAATGAGAAAGAATGGGGGAAACACGGGGGGATAATTAACTAATAAGGATATTGAGAAAATCGATATTAGAAGGGAGAGCGTGAGTGATGAAACGGTGGAAAGGAAGAAAGAAGGAGAGGGGGAAAAAAGCAGAGTGAAGACAAACAAGTGGAGAAAAGAAGCGGAAAGTACATGGGGCAAAGGAGTATAAGACGGAGGGGAGAAGGAAATAAAGAAGGGCAGGGAGGTTTTGAGCCAGGCTCCGAAAAAAAAAAGGGGGGGTCGCAGGAGAAAGAGGAAGTAGGGAAAGTAGAATGATGGGGGCTAGGGCCGTTGAGGAAGGGAAGATCAGAATTGAAAGGGGAAGACAAAAAAGAAAAAGGGAGGTAATGTGGGGAAGGACAAAGAACCGACGAGGAGAAGAGAGGAGTTGTAGGTGAGGAAGAAAAAAGCAAGATAAAAGGGTGAAGGATGAAATGGTAAAGAGGCGGTATTTGCGTGGAAAGGGGAGAATCGAGTCCGATGCGAAGTAGGCAGTCAAGAGGGGGAAAGATAGTAAGGAGGGGGAGTGAGTGATAAAGCGGCCAGGGAGAGGCGGAGAGAATGAAAGAGAAATCATGTGGTAGTGAAAAAGCACGGAGTGAGGTGGAGGAGTTGAAGAGGAGGGTAAAAATCGGATAGGAGTGCGAAGGGATAAAGAGAACGGGGACGTGCTAAACTAAGCAAGTAAGGGGGGAGAAGGAATGGAGCTAAGAAGGAGGGCAAGAGAAGGGATGTTAGGCGGGTGCAGGTAATAACGAAAGGGGAAGAGGGGGGGAGTGCGGGGGAAGAGGGCGAAATGAAAGAAGAAAAGGGAAGATAGTTGCAATACGGGGAGGTTAAGAGAGGAAGGAAGGGAGATTTATGCTGATGGGGGTAGAGAGGAAAGGAGGATCCGTCTCGAGGAAGGAGTTCAAAGAAAAGGGGATAGAAATAAAGGGAAGAGAGGACCTTGCGTAAAAGATGGAAAAAGAGTGGGTGAGATAGGGGCAGGATAACTAGAGAATCGATAAAGTCTAAGGCGAGAGACAAAAGAGATTCGGGAGACAAAGAATGGGATAATCCAAGTGTGGCCAGGATGGTAGGAGAGGTCGTAGGGAAAAAAAACCGGCGAAACGGGAAGGGGAGAAGCAAGGAAAGGAAAGGGAGTGAAGACAAAAAAGGGAATAATATGGAGCGTATGGGGGAGGGGGAGTTAACTGGAAGAGATGGGTTGGGGCGAGGAGAAGAGCATAACAAATAATTTACACAGGGGGGAATAGCTTGTAAGTGAGAGAAACGGGTCACGAGTAGTTTGAAAAAGTGGGGTTCGTTTTGGTAAAGTGATACAATGAGTGAAGGGGAAGAAGGCATGAGTGACGCCTAAATGTATAACTTATCGATAGAAAGAGTGGGGGGGGGGTATGGGGACGAATAATAAGAGAGAAGAAAAAGAAGATGGGGCGACAAGGGAGAGCAGGATGTCATGGTCGCCGGTCATCTAGAGATATGGTACGGGGAAGGGCCAAGTGTTTAGGAAGAGGTAAATGTCGGAAGGAAGAAGAAAAATAAAGGCAGCAAGGTATTTTGGTTAGGGGTAGATATGCCGCCTGTAAGCAATGTAGAATAGTAGTAGACGAAACGGGCCGCAGCAAGCAAGTCGGCAGTAAAGAAGACCAACAGCGGGCTCCGCTCAGTTTTATTCGCACTATTCCCTACACTCCACCGACCACAAAGCGAACGAGTTTGACCACGGTGGCTGCCTATCGTAAAGGTTAAAAACATGGCTGAAGGACATGAAAGCTCTCCCCAAACTTGGGGGGAAAAAACAGAAGCTAGCAGGGGAAGTCGATAGATGTAAGGACCATCCGGTTGGCCGTGCGGGAGGCGAAAGCCCTGACTGGAGGTGGCAGATAAGAGGGGGGGAAATAGAAAAAAGGCAATAAAACCCGTCTGCCAGATCTACACTAACCCGGGTGGGTTGATTGGGACCACGCTCTAGGCGTGGCATGAGGGGGCAGCGGGGCGCGCTGCCAGCAACCACCGTCTCCGGAGAAGAGACGCTTTCATAACCAGTGCCGGAAAAACCTGCTTGGCCAGTGGTACGCCTCTACGACCAACAGAGGACACGCAAGCAGAACGGGCCCGATAGAGGCAACTGAGGAAATCGGACAAGAAACAAGGAAGGGGGCTGCGGGGGCTGGAGGGAGCTGTGGGAACCTTGCGGGCAGTGAGGGGAGAGAAAACGGGAACCGAGGGGTACGCCTGGTCGGAATCTAAAAACATTGAGTGTCTAATAGCTAAAGACGGCGATAAAGAGGAGCCAACGGCTGGATTTAGGTCTCCTTGCAACAGAACGGTAGAAAGGAAAAAGGGTGGGTAGATTATTTGATTTTTGGAGCTTCACGAATTATATTAGGAGATGAATACATAGCGCTAAAAGAATGGAAATGGAAGGGGAAAGAAGGCGACACAACCAATTAATGATAGCTCGTGGGTGTGAAGTCAGATAAGGGGTTTAAGGAATCATGGATTGGTGTAATTATAGGATTTATGGCTGAAGGAAAAGGTGGTTATTAAGCTTATGTGCTAAGTTGATGTTTGTAGATTGGGTGTGCGAAGGAGTGGCTTTACCGGGTGGAAGCGATAAGTCAATAGGATAGGCCACAACATACCCGAGGTCCGCCCAAAGGCAGACTAGGCGTAGATGAAGGTAAGGAGATCATAGGGGGGCCACATATCGGGGTTACAGGAGAACAACACGGGAAAAATGGAAACAGTCAATACGCCGGAGAAGGGTAACACAACCAAACGACGGAACTGGGATGGACTTGGCACATAACTAACGTTGATGAGGTTAGGAGCTGCGACGAGGAGGCCGAGCACAGGGCAACACATGCGTATTGTGACGCTTCGATACAAGGTCCTGCAAAGGCGTCTTAAATTAAATTATAAGGAAAGAAGAACTTAGTCCAAAGGAGTGCGAGAGAAAAAGGAATCCTGAAGATAAAAAAGCCGGTAGGCGATAACTACGTTAGGGGAGAAGATGGGAGTCAATTACATTGAATAGAGGCATTTGGAATCCGGGTGCGGGAGGTGAGATAAACCGGTTCCTCAGACCGCGGGGGGGGGGGGGGGAGGCCTGGAGCTTCCAATAATAATGGGAGTAGTCTTCGGAGGAAGGAAGGATCAATTTAGCAAGCTCGCAGTGCCGAACGGATGAACGGCCGTCAAGCTTAGGGACGGGGAGGCAGGATTACAACAATATCCGCGTTAAACGCATCATACCACAGGCGGTGAGGTCTATGGAGGAATGTCAATGATCTAAATAATTAATACCTGAATTTCATGATCTAAATAAGTGAACACTAACAAGATGACACAGTAACCCCTTGGACATACTTATTGTCTTAATATTTAATCAGGGAATGGAACTACTCAATTGTACCCCCTCCCAGACTAACTCTTCTTCATTACAGAAGCGAAATCTCACCACTCTAGTACGAACTCCAAGAAAGCAATAACACTGTGAAGCCAGTCCATGCCAAGAATAACATCAAAATAATGGCATGGGTTTCAACCAAGTCCGCACACATAGTGCTAATACCATCTTCCACTTTCTCCTAAAGCAATAACTAACCCTTATAGGATCATGCGAACTTCAGGTAGTATTTCAAAAGTAAGAGCGAGCCAGAAGGAGTCACAAGGAACAGTGTAAACCGATAAAGTCACCATAAACAGAAGTTGAGAATACTTGCAGCATACCTGTGACCACATCAGCAGACTTCTCCTACTCCTCCCTGCTCTTCAGGGTATAAAATCTATTCCTCTTGGGAGCTCCGGCTGCTAGTGCACTCTGTGGGTTAGGCCTAGGCTGAGCATTACCTCTAGCCTTACCTCTGTTATGTGAACAGTCTCTGACCATGTGCCCACCCTTACAAAAAACGAAACAGGCATTAGTGCCCTGGCTGCACTTTCCAATAGGAGCTCGGTCACACGTAACAGAGTTCTTCTTAGGAAGCTGCATCTCATCTTCATTGCCCGCTCTGGTTTCAGGTCTACCTCCTCTAGGTGTTGTACTCCTCTTAGAGTTAGAATTCCTAGAACTCTTTTGCCACTCTTTTGCAAATATGTTTTTGTGGCCTCCATGGATTGGACCTGCCTGATCTTGAGGCACAAGCCTCCTAACATCACGAACACCTCTCTTCTTGCGGCTGTCTTCTACCTGATATACATGTACCATCAACCTGGAAAGGTCCATATTATCATGGAGGATTGCAGATCGACACTCCTCCTCCAGGTCTCCATTGATTCCGTTTAGGAATCTGCTCATATCATCTTTACTGTTCGAAACCAGGGAAGTAGATTACCTGGATAATTTCAACAAAGCTCAGTACTCTCCTCATTCTTGCTATTAAATACTATGGAAAGTAACACACCATGATAGCTTACCAAACTTCAGGGAATACACTCTGACCGTCAAAGAGCCTTTATTATGGTTGATGAATTCCTCAACCTTGGATTCCCTCAACTCTCTAGGGAAGAACCTCTCCAGAAATGTTGTCTTGAACATCTCCCAAGTGACTAGCACACCACCCAAAACACGACAATCTTGCCACATCTTGCACCAAGTATGTGCAACATCTTTGAGTTGATAGGAAGCCAACTCAGCCTTCTCAGTATCTGTGGCCCCCATATGTACAAGAATCTTATGTACTTCATCCATAAACTCCTGAGGATCCTCTGATGTCTTAGACCCTGTGAAAATAGGAGGGTTCATTCTCGTGAAGTCTCGCAGCGTGTCAGCCAGGCTGTGAACCGGTGGGTTTTTTCTCTAAACATCCTGCCAGTTGACTTGGGCAGTCATAGCCTGAGCCATCATCGTAATGTCCTATCCCATATGACCCAGATATTCCTTCACCTTCATCAGTCAACCTAACTAGGTTACTGTTGTGTCTCTCCCTTCAGTTTGGCGCCTGGGGTGATTCTGATTACCTCCTAGGAGCTACTTGCTCGGGGCGACGCCAACTGCTCCTCCCCTTCTCTGCCCTTAGCTCTCCCTGTGTTCATTCTCGAAAATAATAAGGATGATGTTATGACCGATCATAACCCAAGAACTCATACATTAGGTAAAGCACGATAAGATAAAAAATGGAATTTTCCTACGCATCATGCAGTCTTTATCCACTATAGTAGTGCCACTTCACTACCATGACTCAGACAACTACTCACTGTTGTTTGTGAATCTATATATACGTAGGAAGGCAAACGACGCTCTGATACAAATTTTTCACAACCGGAATCTAGACCCTGACTAGACCGGGCCGTCGTTGCCTTTCAGAGGTTAATTTTACGGAAAATTTAATTTTGTTGTTTCTTAACATACTTAAAAAACATTCTCAGAATTATTTATTGTTCACCATCACATCTAACATGAATAGATAATTAACTGAAAAACTATGTTTCAGTTCTCCTTAACACCTTTATAATTGTCCAAAATGGCAACCAATACATAGTCTAAAATAATAGGAAGGACGCTAGTGTAACATGCTCCACTAGCTTCCACTGTAAACTATCAGTAATATAACACAACATCTCCTCAAAAGCATGAGGACTCTACCAAAGCCAGATGAATGTGAACGTCCAGTAACTATCCCAGCTGAAGATCCTGTAGCTCTATCGTCCATATTTGGACTGCACCTAAATAGTAGAGTTTGTATAGGCTTAGTAACAACAACTATCTACAAGTATGGTATATGCAAGGCAGACCCCAAGGACTTCATGTAGGGAAAAATAGCTCTTTCTGAACACATGATTTTTTTGGAAATGCAAGGAAGTAAACTGTCCAACTTGAGATTAGCAAGGATTCAAATTTGGTATTAGGAAAGTGCGGAGCGTTTCCGGATTTAGAGAATACTAAGTTACATGAAAATGAAGATACATTGTCACAAATCGGGAGCCCATTGTCACATTTCCACATTTCACAACAACACATCACTTTCACCATAGCACTATAAGATAACATACACCATATTTTTTCAGTTTAGCACATCATTCTTTAATATCTTCATTCATATCCATGAGACCATGAAATCATGACTTCACCTCAAGATATCCCAGAAATAAGGGCTCAACAGAATGGACCCTATCTCACTAGGAGTCTTCATTATTCAAACGAGAGTCTGTTTGTTTCATGTCATTTCATCACATACTCCATTCATTTCATTCTAGGCTAGGGTCAACACCAGCTAATAACCTATGATGTAGTTTTTGAGACTTTTCATTTGGGTTTTTTGTGCACGACCAAGAATGAGCTAAGTGTCATTACTAAATCTAACTCACCTTTTGATTATCTATCTACACTTTTGTACTCATTCAATTTCATTATGTTGCATCATTTGAGGCTGACCTCATCTGTTCATGGACTTTAACTTTAACCGACCTAGATCCTGTAGCATCATCAATATACGTGTCTCCCCCCAACCAAAAAGAGGTGAAGCCCGACCATAGTGAATCATAACCCTGCTATAGACATGGGAATTGAACCCCATTAGATTCCCCGTTTATCTGTATAGGATTCGAACACTAGGCAGATGAGAGACCCATACTGCCGCCGGACGTCTCATATCATGATAGTTAGTTGAGACTTTCGGCCCTTCCACAAAAAAAGGCATCACCTCTTATAGCTAACCTATCGGTGCTCATAAAGTTCTTGTTTCTTCATCTCATCGTCACGCAAGCTGGCTTCTAGTAATAAGGACAAATGTCTCATTAGATGATTTCGCATCTCATCTTCAGTACTTAAGGGTGTTAAAGCCTGAATACTTTACTTGAAGTGTTCAGATAGACGGTCTCTTCTTAACGTTACACTCTCATCGATGAGATAGGTTTTGGTACATTTAATTAGCCTATTTGAGATTGTTTTCACAGCTTTTACTTTCGCCCTCAAATCATGTATGATCACCACATTCATTTAAAATTAGCAATTTGCTCTCATATTACTACCCCTTTTACTTGAATGTTCGTTCTTCACATGCCAATCGCACTTGCTATTTAGTGTGTTTTCACACTCTTACTAACCCTTCTACTAACGGTTTCCTCATCATTTTAGTTTTTTATTCTTGTTTCATTTCGTCATATGCCAAAAGCACACTTGGCCATTTTGTGTATCTTACACTCATACTTTACCCTTCTAGAGTTTCATCTTTTATTACTTACATCTACGTTCACTGTATTTTGATCGTATGCTAGAGTTATGGTATATACATACAAGCCATGAGGCTTCATTCATAAGTTAATTAAGTGACTTCCCTACATGTCTTCTAAGATTTCGTATAGAAGACTTTGCCTCTTGTATGTATGCCAGCTCTCCTTTCGATATAATTGGTGCTTTATTATTGCACATTTAATTCACAATATACTTTATTTTCAATACGGAAGTCGGTCACCGGAACCCAAGTGCGAACCCCTTAGACAACTACATTACAGTTTCCTTCACTTCATTGTTTATTTGGATTACTTGGACCATAATCGAAGCCCACACTCAATATTTCATCTTTGTTTTCCTCCTTGGATTCTCCTCTTTTTGACCGAAGGTTGGGGGTTCGAACCCCCCAATTATTTTTTTATTTATTTATTCATTCAATTACTTCTTGTGACAATTCACAGAGACCATGAGGTGTAGGACTCAAACCCCCACAACTCTCTTTATTTTTCTCGCATTTTTGCAGCCTACCTATGTCATGGTTCAATTCCCCCACGCCTCACAATACTATTTATTTCAATATTTTTTTTTAATTAACATTGCTACTGCTTACTGAGGGGGGTGGGATCGATTCCCCACGACCCCATAGTTTTTTTTAGTTTTTTCGATCCTCCCTATTTACTTCTAATTCGCTACTGACCAAGGGGTTGTGGGATCAATCCCCCACATCCCACTTCCTTTCCCCTTTTTATTCTAAAACTACAGCAGTGAGATGGCTGTGGATCATCCCCCACGAACCCCTCCACGCCTTTTAATTAGTTCTTCATACGCTAAGGGCGCAAGATAACTATTCCCACGACCCCATCATTAATCTATATAATATATATAGACTATATACTAAATATATATGATATATATATATTATATTAGGTAATAACGTTGGGGTTATTCTGTCGGGGACCATACCCCACCACAACAACATTTTTATTAGTTTTCCCTCTTGCGAATGTTTCGTTCTGGACCCCAGCCCTGTCTGACCACCGCCTGACCAATAAACCCCTTTTTTACTTTAGTTGTAGGTATACCTTAGTGGATTCTTGGGTTTATCCTACAGACCTCACCTATTTCTTTTTTCCTTTTTTAACATATACAATTTCCTGAATTTTTTACAACTATCTCTTGCTTCAAATTTCGAATTTTTAATTCCATGATTTATGCATCATTTTATGTGTCACTTTAAGAATTGGTTTTTTTAAGACATTCTTTAGGGTTCTTAAGACAAGTTATAGGAATGATTTTGGTAATTTTTTTTTAGCTAGAGTTTATGCAACTTTCACAACAATGTGAATATCACGTCTATGAACTCTACTTGACACATAACCTAAGTGATTCCATGTTATTATCATGCGAACACCGGATCCTAACAAAGTTCATGTAACAATTTTGAAACATCTAATCATTAACCTACTCTCGATACGAGATCGTGACCATACCACAGTGTCCCAAAAGTCTACCAGCAAACATACAAACCTGGGACTTGAAAGGGAACATGAAAGGTAAAACATCTTAGTCTCTATGAATCAAATTAACTCTTAGGGGTCCTCTTGGTAGGGCACAAAAAGAAGAAAAATCTACCTTAGCATGAGCGTTCAAGGGAACGTTGAGCTGTTGCCCAACCTTTCTTCTCAAACCATGTCCACTCACCTAAAGTTTTCACACCACCAACTCGAGGGAATCTCCTGCCTTACGTTTTTTAATTAGCTTTTGCTCTTGATTTTTTTCATGATTCTTCCAAGTGTGAGAACCTTTTGTTATATTTTCTGTTCTCAACGTTAATTTAGAGGAAAACAATAGAGTATTGAACGTGAGAATAAATGTTATCATATCACGTGAAGAGTGAACACGTTAAGTAGTTTCGTCTAGATAATGACTTATCATTTATGACTCTCCTTCCACACTTAAATCTATTAATTTTATTATACTTGAAAGGACCATATTTGCCCTTAAAATTTCCGATTTTAAATAATAAATTAATCACCTTAAGTATTTTATCTAGTTCATAGTTCTCCCCCTTTCTACAAGCTCGTAATGGTTTTTGCAATTTTTTGTGAACATAGTTTGTATAGGAATTGAACCGTCCCTTGTGATCTAATTCTGATTCAATTCACGGTGGCTTGGAGCCTACTTGAGATTCCTGTTAGATTTGAACTCCACGGAAGTACTCGTCCTCAAACATAAAGACCACTAAAAGGGAAAAGAACTTCAAACTTAGTCATTTTGCTACAATATTTCTTACAATCATCTACCAAAGATTTTGTGTTCTCATCCCACTTGAAGTACATTCAACAACCTAATTATTAAAACTCTTCTAATAGAAATAATTCTAGGATAAAGAAAATAAAAATTAGATTTTTCACGCCATGGGGTAGCCCTAAAGAAGTAGATTTCACTTCAATAATGTATGTGTGTGTGTGTGCGAAGATTTTTTCTGTTTCGTCCCACTTGAAGTACATTCAAAAACCTTATTATTAGAATACTTCTAACAGAAAAAAGGCTAGGAGATACAAAATAAAAATTAGATTTTTCACCCCATGGGTAGCCCCATAAAAGTAGATATCACTTCAATAATGTGTGTGCATGCGTGCTTGTGTGTGTGCATGCGTGTGAGAGAGAGCTTCTACCGCCATCAAGAGAATAAGGAGTAGTGTAACATTTAGACGTGAGCATTTAGGCAACATAGTAAGACGAAATGAAGATGAGCTCAAGAGGAAGTTGACGTTAGCTTTTATTGATAGTGTTAATGAATGTGGGCTTTACCCTAATCAGATTTGGTTGGGCTTGGACCAAAACTTTATGTTTATTTTTTGATAAATTATAAAATGACCTATATGACCAAACAATTGATCTTTAAAAGAAGGGTTTTTGGGGTTTTAGGAAAAACAAACCATGTTAAAGAATATCAACATGAAAAAAAGAGTCAAGTGGTTTTTATTGGTGAAATTAACCAAAATAACAATTAAATAAATTTTCAAGTTGAGTATGAATACGAGTATCTTTCTCTCTTTTACCTAACCGGATATTTGATCCACGATAATAAGTTTTTTTCCAGGAGTCTAATCAATAGTTTTTTCTGTAACAAGCCTTGGTCCGGGAACAAACCTCAATCTCCAAGTACAAAATAAAGACATTATGAGAACAAAGAATTAACTCCAAGTGCTTCATAAAAGGAGACTCTTCCTCAATTTTAAATAAATACGTTTATTTACTCATTTTAATGCGTCGTAATATTTTCTTTATACATCGAAAAACATCAGATCATCATTATATACCATAGTTGTCTTCTTCCTTGGCCAAGAATAGGATGATTATGGAGTCTACTTAACTTTGTAGCCATAACCTAAAGGTTTCATGATTTGGATGATGAGAAACTTCAAACTTCAATGTGAAGTTAGGGAAATATGCTGGCAACGTTCATCACTACATAAACTCATCAAATTGACTCCAACATTGTGTTACTAATTAACAAAAGTAGTACATCAACCCTTAAATGGGAGACAATTCTTGCCTTGTATAAATAGAAGAATATTGGTATGTAATTTGGTACATAAATCACACTCTAGGTTACATATGTTAGAATATATACCAGCATCGAATACTGAGTGAAAAAATATGTTCACGAACCCACACCGGCGGTGAGTGTGTACCCTTATCAAACCGTGCGATGGGAGAACCATTACGATGACCCAAAGTAAAAAAACTTGTATGAAAACCTTCAGACCTGATCCACCTGAGTATCACACTTCAACAGCATCTAACTATGAACCCTTCAAATCTAAACTATATCTTATTATCAGAGGGGCAACATGCCATCATTCAGAAGGAAATCAAACCTGGAATCAATTTTGCTCACAAATTAATCATTGTTACGTTGTTATGACGTCCATGATACACTAACATCTTCAGAGTTAGAGAATACAATTATTAACCTTGATGAGAGAGTAGATATCTTCACCTATCCTCCTGAGATCATCTCATATCAACTAATACGAACCCTTCAAAAAATATTTTCTAAGCACACATGGTCTTTTTTCTAAAAAAGTGTAACGAAATTTGTACCTTCCCTTATGATTATGTGTTGTGTTTTTTGCAACCTAACAAAATAGGCAAAGACTATCATAGTGTTCCTACATCTTTTATGTAAATCACTTTGTTCTCAGTTATCCTCTTTCTTTGTTTTTCTAAATGTTTAAATTATTGAGCTCTACCTAAGAGATGTTTCTCATATGTGGACTATTGTAGTTTATATTGTGACAGTCATATTTTTAAAATATTTCCATATATGATATATGGAAAAAATTAAAATATGAATGTAAAAGTCACTATCATATTTCCCCCCTATAGTTTACTACTCTTAAGAGGTTTGGCAATTTTTTGATGACATTAGTCGTATAAGATTGAACCCCAACCACGCCAAGATCGTGGATGATCCTTGTGATTCGATTCACAGTGACTGAAGCCCTACTGAGATTCTGTTTAGATTTGGCACTCAACGGGGAAGTACCATCAACAAACGAAAGAAACCCTAAAAGGGGAAAAACACTTCACATAGTCATTTTTGCTAACAATATGTGGTTAACTTCATTTTACCAAAATTTTATGTGTTTCATTCATCCCCTTTAGTGCATTCAACAACCTTTTATTAGAACACTTCTAATATATGAATCTAGGAGAAAGAAAATAAAAATTAGATTTTTCCACGTCCACGGGTTCCAGCCCCAAAAAGTATGATTTCACTTCAATATGTATTTGTGTGTGCGCGCGAAGATTTTTTCTGTTTCGTCCCACTTGACAGTACATTCAAAACATTATATTAGAATACGGCCTACCAAAAAGTCTAGAATAGAAAAATTGATTTTTTACCGCCATGGTAGACCCCTACATAAATATATTTCACCATAAATAATGTGTGTGCGTGCGTGCGCATACGTGCGTGCATGTGTGCGTGCATGCGTGCATGCGTGTGAGAGAGAGCTTCTACCGCCATCAAGAGAATAAAGAGTAGTGTAACATTTAGACGTGAGCACAGAGGCAATATAGTAAGAAGAAATGAAAATGTGCTCAAGAGGAAGTTGAAGTTAGCTTTTATAGATAGGGTTAATGAATGTGGGCTTTACCCTAATCAGATTAGGTTAGGCTTGGGCCAAAACTTTATGTTTATTTTTTGATAAATAATAAAATGACCTATAGGACCAAAAAATTGATCTTTAAAGGAAGGTTTTTCGGGGTAATTTAGGATGTTAAAGAAATATCAAACATGAAAAAACATCAGTTATTTTTATTGGTGAAATTTACAAATCAAAACATTACAAAAAAAATAATTTTTAGGTTGAGATATGAATAGATACTTTCCTCTTTAAAATTGATATTTATCCACGTAATAAGATTTTTTCAGGAGTCTAGTCATTGTTTTATTAACCCTGTCTTCCTCCGTACAGAAAACAAACCTCAATCCTCCAAGTACAAATAAAATTATGAGACAAGAATTGTAATCCGACTCTTTCATAAGGAGATTTCCTTTCAAACATAAGTACATTTATTACTCATTTTTATGCGTAGTTATTTTCTTTACATCAAAAAACATAAGATCATCATTGATATATAGCTGGGGGATATTCTTTCTTGCCAATAACTAGGATGATTATGGAGTCGTACTTGGACTAGACCAAATTAACCTAAGGTTCATTAGTTTCGATAATGAGTATACTTCAAAAGTTCAATGTAAGTTATGGAAAATATGGCAACCACGTTCAAAATCACTAAATCATCACAAGTCCTCCAACATTGTGTTACTGTTAACAACGTATAAGGTCCACCTAGTACCGTCAATTCCACATGCAATGTTCTCCAAAACATAGAAGTAAACTGCGTACCTCTATTTGATATAATGGAAATTGAACTCATGCATCGAACAATTTCTGAGATAAAAGTTTGGCAACTCTCTGCTAATAAGTCACCTTACCGCAATAATAGCAGACCTTAGTTATCTCTGTCCCAATTACTCAAATAATCAAACTTGGCCCAATGGGCTTTGAGAGACAACCACGGTCCATTGCATTCTCTCCCACTTTCCCTTACCCGGACCACAATGGACGATTGCGATTCAAGCTGTACTGACTATTGCTATCCTTCGCGGGACACTTCTGGGTGTGTTATCATATGAACTAAGATCTCTCTACATTTGATTCATGTTACAATTGTTTGTGTGACTTATAATGCGAGAAGTTAGCCAACTATATCGTCCAGAATTGTTCGATTGCATGGAGTTCACTTTCCATATATCAATAGAGGTACGCAGTTTACTCTATATTTTTGGAGAACATTGCATGTGGAATTAGGTACTAGGTTGGACCTTAGAACCGTTGCATTTCACCCTCAGACCGATGGTCAGTCTGAGCTGAACAATTCAAGTATTGATAAGATATGATCGTGATGTGTGATGAATTTCGTGTCANACCTTGTACTGCCATTTCACCCTCAGACCCGATGGTCAGTCTGAGCGAAACAATTCAAGTATTGGAAGATATGATTCGTGCCTGGTGATAGAATTTGGGTGGTCATGGAATAATTCTTACCCTTAGAGAGTTTTTCATACAATAATAGCTATAACTCGGAGTATTGATATGGCCTCCTTTCGAAGCATTGTATGGGAGAGAGTAGGTCTCCATTGGTTGGTTTGATGCATTCAAGGTAGACATTGGGGTGCACTGGACTTTTAGGGCTTCATTAGAGAAGGTAAAATCTATCCAAGAAAAGATTTGCGGCTCAAAGTAGGCAAAGGAGTATGCAGATCGAAAGGTTTTAGGGACTTGGAGTTCATGGAGGGTGAGAAGGCTTGCCTGAAGGTTGCACCCATGAAAGGGTGATGCTGTGTTGGTAAAAGAGGAACAACCTACGCCCAAGGATTATTGGGACCATTTAAGTACTTAAGCGAGTTAGGGGAGGTGGCTATGAATTACCTTGCCTCTCAGGCAGCTGGACAGGAGGGCATCAGGGTTTCATCGTGTCTATGTTGACAAAGATACATGGGGATGGAAATAATAATTCGTTGGGATTCAGTTTGCTTGTGAAATCTACTTAGGCGGAGGAGCTGTGCATTCTAGATAAGAACTCGCAAGTTGAGATCAAAGGGAGATTGCTTACCATCAAAGTTTCAATGGAAGAATAGACTGAGTTGAAGAGTCCACTTGGGCGAAGGAGGCTGATATGCAAGAAAGATACCACACCTGTTTACAGATTCAGGTACTCCCTTTTGCTCATTGTTTTTCTTCTTAGGATCTTTCGAGGACGAACGATGGGTAAATTGGTATCTAATGTAACGGACCTATTTAGTCGTTTTAGCAGCAGATTTTATTTCTGGAAAAAACTAAGCTGAGGTCGACGGATACCAAGACGGACCGTCAAGGCACGAGACCGTCGAGGGGGTCTCGTTCCAAACACATAGAATTTAGAAATTTGGGTACTGAGATGACTTCTGAACGTCACGACGGCGGTGCAGGACGGGACCGTCTCAGGCATGACGGGCCGTCACAGCCTCTTTAATGAATTGGGTCTCTGAACTTGTGACGGAAGCAGCAGGACGGACCGGCGCCAGGCACGACGGGCCGTCACAGGCTGCGTGACCCTGACTGGGTCGGATTTCATGGTTAAATATTTTTAAGGGGCGTTTGGACTATTCTGCCTATAATTATAAAGTTAGTGGTTTATGTTCATAATTTAATTATTGGGGGTTAAAGGAAGAAACATTGGGAATAACATAGTGGGTTACTTTTACCCTCTTTATACTTAATTATATGATATTAGGGTAAAAGAAAAAGGGTTTGATAAGAAAAATAGAAAGAACCGAGAGAGAGAGGGGAAACGAACGAGAGGAAAGAGAGAAAGCAGAAGAAAGACCAAAGGTTTTTAGGAAGATAGCTTGTTCGATCATGCTTTTCGGTGGAGGGTAGGTTATGGTTTATGATATCGTAGTTAAACTCTTAATAGCGAATATATGTGTGGGGTAGATTGTAAACCCTTCTATATGCCTTAATCTGTGTGTATCATGATGTGTTTAATAATTGGATGAAACTAGCATGATGGGCCGGTTGAATCTTAAATCCTAAATTTCTGTGTTAATGATGATGCCTAGTATAAAGAAGCGTGATGAACTAAAGTAATGAGATTTAGAGGATCGTGGTGTCACGTTACACACCAGGATAGAATAAGGATAGGGTGTCAAGTTCCTGGCACCAGGATAGTATATGGATCGGAGTGTACGTTCCGGCACTAGGATAGTATAGGATCGGGTGTCAACGTTCCGGAACAGGATAGTATATGGATCGGAGTGTCACGTTTCCGACACGGATAGTATATGGATAGGGGGTCACGTTCCGGCACCAGAGATAGATATGACGAGTGTCACGTTACCGAAACCAGGAAGTATATGGAGCGGGGTCACGTTAGACACCAGATGTAGTAGTGAGCGGAGTGTCACGTCCCGACAGGAGAGGGATCACGATAATGATCTTGAAATATGTTAATATTACTCAATCCAAAGAACATGTTTCCCAAAAGAGTATGGTGTGAGAGGCTGAGTCATCATGATGTGGTTGGTTGTTAGAAAAGAATTTTTATACTTGTTGTATCACCCTGTTCAGAATATTAGTTGATTTTATGATATTATCTGAAATATATTGCTTTCTATTTTCCACGAGTTGGCCGATGCTACATACTCAGTACTCGGTTGGTACGGACCCCTACTGGTAATTGTTTTCTTGTCAATTGTGGATGCAGCAAACGTTACCATCGTTCTTCAAACTCAACCGCAACTATAAGCCAGTCGTCATCACGTCGGATCTCAGGGTGAGATCTCTTATAGCTTGTACGGGATCATCTTCTTCGATGTCTTGATGCCTTGAAAGTTTCCGGCACGGACTAGCTTGTTATTATTTTAGTTTCCTGATATTCTTCGAGTTTAGTATTTGAGGATAGATGTTCTTTAGTGTGGTGATGACATTCCAGATTTTGGAGGATAATGATTGATAAATTTTGAAGTTATTTAATCGATTTTCATTAATGAGTGTTAAGTCTTCGCATTATATTATGTTATTTATGGTTAGAATGTTGGGGTACAGATTGGTTGGTTCGCTCCACATAGTAGGATTACGTGCGGGTCCACTCCGGATCGTTTGGGTCGTGAAAATAGATCACATCCTTATAATCTCTATTCTTTTATGGTTAAGACAATGTGTTAATTGTGTACCACATTAACATAAAATATAAATTGATATAAAGGACATAATTCATACTAAATTCAATTCAATTCCAAAGAACAACTTAAAATCAATTTACCGACCTCAAAAAAATTTAAACCACCCCCCCCCCCCCCCCCCCCCCTTATAACATTTGATACTATTTTTACTAGAACGTTATCAATGAATTACCAAAATAGAGATCAATTGGAGTCTATAAAAATATTTATTTCCAATAATGACAAAAATTCACATTCACGTCAGTGATTAAACATCTTAGGAATTAAAACAATTGACACACATTTATCCACATACAATTCATGTCAAAAACCACGACCCCCCTGCAATCATGTTTCAAAATTTATACATAAAATAATAACATAAAGACTGATCTTATCATATTCAAATTAAATTTTAATCGACAAACTACCAAATCAATCTAAACGATTTTTGCTGGATCCCATCAAAGATTCACATAATGAAAGATCAGAAAATTTATGACACCTAAGCCATGACCAAATTGAAAATAAACCACTGGTTAGCAAGTAGATTAATATAAACATGATCAAAATCTCATTCTCTTTCAGTAATTATCTCATGATCATAAGGCATATTGTGGCTTGCCCGTTGATAAGGCAACAACTAACCTTCGTTAACAATGTTCTTAATTAACATACTTGAAAAATTCAAGATATTACGTTTCTCATTTTGCTGCCGGTGAAAACGATTATATCTCTTCTCATGAATGAATAATTATACAACCATTTTAAGGTAAATCTCAATGCATACAAATTATGTTTAATGCTAGTCACTTTGAAGAATTCACACATGATGCATTGAAAATATTCTTAATGACTCAAATAAATAGATTAGTTTCTTGAATTTATGTATCAATTATAATTTCATTCAGTCTTCAGATGTTTTTAAAGTGTTACAACATTTAAGAATTTAAATAATGATTCGAAAAATAGACTAATGAACCATATATTCTAATTACAAATTTCTTTATGATCATTTTATACCAGAAGAAAACAAAACAATTGCGTATATAATTAACAACCAAAAAGAATTAATATGTGGTACCAGTGGCTGTTGCCGCTAGCTTATATGCAATATCATTTATTTTTTTGTTTTGAATTAAAAACTAATACTCCGTAAGAAGAAAACAATTTGTGTCCCACCGCCCAATCCCTTAATGATAAGGTGTCACCAATAAAAATCCTTAAATTCATTATGTTCAAACGAATTGAAAAAAATGGTGGATGGCTTCATTCACACAGTGCAAAAAGCAGAATTAACCCAACTGATAATAGTTATTAAAAAGGATTAAGTAGTTGAGTGAACTACTTTTTAAAATATAATTATATATTTAAGATATATTTTTTATTTATTATCGTTTATAGCAATATAGATAATATTATGTATTATTATTAGATTTTTTTTTTCTCTCGCTCTTTTTCTTTTATCTTTATGATTTTATTAATTTCTCTCTTTTCTTTTTGTTGTTCTTCCTCTCTTACTTTTTTTTTGTTGTTATTTTCTGTTTTTCTTTCTTTTTACCGTGCACTCCCTCTCTTTATATTATCTTTTTTTTCTTTTGTTTCACGTTTTACTTTATTTCGTAAAATAGTCAATAATTCATATAATGACTAAAATTTGTATTATTAATTAAGTAAGTAAGTAAGTAAATAATTTAATCGTAACAAATGAAGAGACACGATAAATTAAAAAATGAATTAAACTTGAATTAAAAAGTATTACCACACCTATTAAGTGAATAAAAATGTATTACAAATATATTGTATTAATAAGGGATAATGCACAAAGTACCCTTCAACCTAGCCAGAATTTCAGAGACGCACTTATACTATTCTTAGGTCCATTACCCCACTGAATTATTTTATTAATAATTTTTCTACCCCTTTTCGGGCCCTACGTGGCACTGGATTGTGGGTCCAAGGGTGGTGATTTTTTTTAAGATAGTGCCACGTAGCCAAAAAAGGGGTTAGAAAATTACTGATAAAAAAGGTTAGGGTGGGTCATAGGCCCTCGTATAGTATAGTGTGTCCCGGTGGGATTGCAGGCATAGTTGAGGGGGGTACTTGTTGCCATTTTCCCTATTAATAATGAATTAAAACAAGGAAGCCAATAGTAGAAAATAAATCAAAAAATTGCAAAATAAGTTAAATTGCTTTAAAATTGTATTACCACAATATTAAAGTGAATTATAAGAGAATTTAGAATGATTGAAAAACGTAACTAACAAAGACAAGGACAACATATAGTAAATGAATTAAACTCACATTATCCATAAATAAAAAACTTAGAATCCGTATGTATCGCATAGTTATCTTGCTTTTATACTAACCCCAGAAACCAATTAATTAGACAAGTAGTCTATTGTAACAAATGAAGAAAAATACCATAAAGTGTCAAATGAATCAAACTGATATAAAAAAAAAATTACACACATATCAAAGTTGAATTAGAAGTGAAGTAAACATGGATGCATAATGTGCACAGAACAAGAGCATTATGTGATTTGTAAACTTGAATAACACTGGTATCAATAATGAATTAAAGACGTTACACAATCATTCAAATCAACCAATAAAATGAAAAGGAAGTACTTGTATTAAAAAAATCTCCATACAAAATATTCAATAAAGTTGAATTAGCATAGATAAAATTGTAACCAGTGAAAGACAAAGACATTGACAATAGAGTGAATTAAACGTATTAATCATAATGAATTAAACAAGAATATAACAATAAAAATAATAAACTACATGAATTTAAATTGCATTTTAAAAGTATAGTACACAAATTAAAAGTTAATATAGAGAGAAAATTAATAAAAATGAAAAACATAACTAAAGAAAGACAACACAATAATATATAGAGTGAACTAAACTTATATAATTTCATGAATAAATTAGAAAAACTTAACCCAAAATCAATTATAAACTTAACCAAACCCTTTAAATGAGAATATAAAACTCCAAACAATTTACAGGAAAACACTTATCCCCCAACTA
Organism: Solanum habrochaites; assembly: GCA_027704765.1. NCBI lineage: Eukaryota > Viridiplantae > Streptophyta > Magnoliopsida > Solanales > Solanaceae > Solanum > Solanum habrochaites. Next base: position 18,427,005 of record JAKWJA010002489.1, on the reverse strand, counting down.
ATCAACAAAATTCGTAAAATTGAATTGTATTATAATGATCATCGATGATAAAACTCTTGTTTCTATAATTTTAAAATTTGAATTCCTATTTGAGCTGAAATTATACAGTTTAATGTTATTATATTTCTTCTCTTGTCTTGTTTTTGAATAACAACAGTGGAATACGGAAAAAATTTTTAAAATTAGTGTTTAAATGAAAATTTCAAAGAAAAAAAAAGAGGAGGAGGAAGAGAAGATTATGCGAGAACGAAAAAAAAGAGGAGGGTAGAGAAAAAGGAAGAGAAAGAGTGAAGGAGATTACCTATATAATTTTTAATATTAAAAATTTGTATGTGTAGTAAATGATATTGACATTAAATGGTAAATATTTTTTAAATATGGTAATTTATGTGAATTTACCCTTATAAAATTAGAATGAAGAGAATAATAACCACTTTAAAACAAACCAAAATTTGAGAAAATTGTATATAATGGACAAAACTAATAAATCAAATAAATTAATTAACACACTTGATATAATTGTGCCCTGTAGCAAACTATTTGCAGTCATCTACTCTCAAACTCTCGCTCTCATTATCCTCTTCTCGCTCCATTTTCGCTCGCTCTTTCTAATTTATTACAAACATAATGTACATATGTATTTTGGTTGTATAAAGCGAGAAAAAATGTAAATCACAGATATGTTCGTTTCCCCTATCCAAATGCTGTCGCCACCCCTCGACTCTATCGCTTAAAAATAGAAAAGAAATGTATAACTTGTGTTTCCTATTTGTATTAAAACGAAAGACAATTTATACAATTAAAAAGGGACTATATCCTTTGTCCCATACACTTATAACTATTACAATACAAATAATGCCCCTATCCTTTTTTTTGTCCTTTCCTTTCTTTTGCATCTTTTATACATCACAAATTATACAATTGCTGGATAGCAGGACACTGGTGGCTTTGGATAGATATGTATAACTTTAATTATAACAAACTTGGTATTTTGATTATGTATATAGAAAATATATACATTATTTATGTTTGCCAATCATTTATAAGAGGGCGCGAAATTATGCAAACTTTGCTCGACAACATACAAATTATGAGTATTATGTTTTTCAATATAATGTCGGAAAGAGTTGCTCATAATTATTTAGATTCACAAATCTCGAGCCCCTATTTAAGTCCAGATGTTTTAACAATTTCCTATATAAAAAATTATTGACTCACTAGGTCAAGATGGTGGTAAAATACTTTTAGAATTGGAGAGTTTTCAAATTAATAAAATCTTAAAAAATAGTCTCTCCTTTCCTTTCCTTTTCCGGCGACCACTTCCCTGGAATCCGGTGAAGCTTCGGCAACCAAGAACCGCAAGCCATTTTATTTTTCTTTTCACTGTTTCAAACTGTTATACCACCAGCCAGCACAGCTGCTCAGAAAATGATATCAAAGCTCACACGTGAACATTGGTATATCTCGGGGAACCTTTATAATTAAGTATTGTTGTCAGGAGGGGAAGCAGAAGCCTGAAGATCCAGCAAAACTCCGAGTTACAAAAACCCAGCCAGCTTTCCCTTCTCGTTTGTTCAATCACCTCCAGAACCATATATCCTACATTCTCACCTACCGCCACAAGTCCAGCCTTCTTCATCTGCTCACAATCCAAAGACCCGAATACACCCATCTTCCGACGGAACCAGAATATCACACTAGCACAAACAGACCCAAAAAGCACCACCGATCCTCCACGCTCCTCGTTCAGCAGCAGTAACAAACAACAACCACCAAGAGAAATAAACAGGAGATGCATTATTACCATAGTTAAAGGCTTTACGGTGAATTCATTTGTATATATAGTACATATCTTTTAGTTTGTTTATTTTCTTAGCCTTACTAGTGGATAAAAGGAGTAGTCTTAGAAATCGCAAGATCTGTGAAATTTGGGATGGGACAAAGTATTGTGCTTAATTGCAGAGTATTTTAAAATCTAAAGTGAAATGACTGGGGTTAAGAAATGTTCGTTTACCAAATTTTTGGGCAGTAAAACACATCAAAAATTTTCTCAATGAGAAAATTTCTTCGTCGGATTTGGATACCTCTACATTTTAAAAGACGAAAATTTAGTTTAAGTTTATATTTTTGCATGTTAAATTGGCTGATGAAGAAATTATGATCGATTTCTAAGGACTTGCATGTTTATAAGACGGATTTTTATTTTGAAGTTATTGTTTAAGTTATTCATTTTTATTCATAATTAATTTGATACTAATACTTTTACCAAGTGTCTTTACAGGTACCCTGCAGTCGCTTCCCATTGAAGCTATTCGAACAAAGTTCAAATTTGTTCGAATAATGTTTCATATATTATTGTATACTATCGACGATATGCAAATTTAGGTTTCTCTTATTTTCTTATTTTACTCTATTACTTGTGTACATTGTATATTTGTTTTACTTGTATCTTGTTTTTATCTCTTTCTAATTAAAAAAAAATGAATTCATTCGGAATTCACATTTGTGAATTTCGAATGATGCCTAACACCTTCCATTCGAAATAACATGAACCCTTACCTAGAATCTAATGGTTTCGTAGATCTCTTTATTTGGTTTCCTACTTTTCTCTAAAATTAGTTGGAGACTTCTGTAAATTCGTTTATTCTTTAACTTCCTTAAAATTGAGTTAATTGATAATTTTTCGAGTCACAATGACATTTTTCCCTATTTGAGTATATTACGGATGTAAACAATTGGCGCGTGGGTGAACTAATCCATCACTATGGAAGATTACATACCTCTTAGGGATTAAATCCATGGCGAAAATCTGTAACTAAAATGAAGAACATCGACGAACGCGTTCATCCTTTCCTTTTTTTTCTCCTCTTTTCTCTTCTTTTCTCTTCTTTTCTCTTGGTGTCTCTTCTTTAACTTTCAACTAAAGCTATAGGCATATATTAGGATTATGAAACATAAACTAAAAGGACTATACCCTTAAAATATTACTAAAAATAAATTAAATCTGATTTGGTAAGGAAAGGACCAAAATACCCTCACTATTTTCAGCTAACTTTCCTTAACTGGACAACCTAACTTCAAAAGATCATATCTCATCATCCAAACTCAAAAATTAACAAACTCGGCGGCGTTAAAAAGATAATTTCCTATGGTATCGTTTAGCACACCTAACTTATCTTGTACTATGTGTTGTGGTCATTTGAAGTTGACCCAAAACTCATACTTAGCTTAACTTACAAAATTTCATATTTTGCAATATCCAATTTAATTCTCTTTGGAATTCAAGGTGCTAAATCTAGTGAACTGACCTTAATACCTGAGAAATTTGTATTTTCTTAGTAAGATCTCACTAACTATGATGAATGGTTCGAGTCTTAATTCAAAAAAATTCCTAGAGTGTTACAACTTGCTTGATGAATATGTTTATTAGACTATTCCAATGGGATTCGCCAGAAGGACAGGCTTAATAAATATGAAGAAAATGAGACTAATTAATGAAAAAAGAAAAAAATATTAGGAAGCAGAAATAGTGTATACTATGCCAAGGGTTATCATAAAAAATGGATGGGCTGAATTTTGACCTCATAACAAGATAATTAATGGTGAGATTTGCCGCTTCAAATTGATTCAGGGTCATGCTATTGCCTGTGTTTTTCAAGTTTAGAAGATCCCAACACCTCATTCCTTGCAGTACTTTTAGCTACAGTTCTTCGACTTGTATTTGACTATTAATATTTGTGTAAGAAAGTTTATTAGTAAGGACTTCATTTTTGTAACATTATGAACATAGATAAATATATTATAATTATATATATATCTATATATATATATATATATATATAGATATATATAGATATATATATATATATATATATAGTGAATCATTTATTAATTGTTCCATTATACCTTATTGTAAATTATTCCCTCTGTTCATTTTATGTGAGGTAATTTGACTTGACACGAAGTATAAGAAAGAAATGAATACTTTTAAAACTTGTCGTCCAAAATGAATGATAGAAATTTGTGTGGATGTAAATTATTTCATTAAGGATAAAATAGGTATTTTATAGCTAAACTTTTACTTAATATAAAAATGAATCATTCTTATTGGACTATTTAAAAAGAAAAGTAAGTCACATACATTGAGATAGAGAGAGTATATGAAAATGGAACTTAAACAAAATGTAGATAACAAAGTAACTATATAGTGTACAGTATTTCTCTATCTCAGTTCGTGAAGTTGTAGATCAGAATTTTTTTACCACTTTTTCTATAATGGTTGTGCTCTGAAACAATTGCAATTAATGCTAAAATACAAACAAACATTATATTAATTCCATCTATCAAACGTTATAGCTAGACTTAATACAAAATAAAAATATTATATTAATTCTAGCTATCAACCTATAAGAAATTCACACTGCATAGTCTCATACGGAGAAAGTTCCCCTAATCAAAGATTTTTTCATTCTCAGGGCTCTAAGTCGAGACACTAATTAACTAGGAACAATCTCATCCGTTGATTGAATGTTGTTATACACAATTTACTATATGGATGGATGTTGTTATACTCAAATTATCGTCTCCATCTCTTTTGGCAGCTCATATATTTCGTATTTGCTTGGAATTATTTTCGGGATAGGTGTGGTGATTTAGTGCTTCGTGCTGCTAGTAGAAGATCTTCGTCTGTTAAATATGACATGGGGGATTCAGAGGAAGATTCCGCCAACTTGGAACGTCATTGGTGGCGAGACAATAGGTTTAAAAAATTTGTGATGTCAGTTATGATTGTAAGGGCACTCAGCCCTTTTTAGATGTCACTATATATTTTGTGCAGCCGAGAGGAAACCAAGGCATAAAATAGTTCGATGTTCTCAACCCAAAATATTCCACACAAGGGAACTATATCTTGAAAAGAAGCAAAAAGGACATTCTGATGGTTTCAACATTATAAGAATTTAAGGTGAGTTAATATCTAATCATAAAGTAGTGTATACTGAAAATGATAGCCTTAGCTTTTTAGAATGCATTAAAGGTACTATTTTATTTTTATAATATTTATTAAGACTGATATAGAGTCGTCACTTAATTTTTATAGAAAAATTAAGAAAAATGGGTTTCAATAGATTAAAGTAGGGAATCAATTTAAAATATTTGAGGGGATTCAGGATTCTAATAAATATTTTAGGAAGGTTTTAAAGGCACCTAAATTATCCACTAATGTGTTATCTGATAATTAATTTTTTTGGTTAAAAATAATAGCTTGTCTTGAATGGAAAATTTGAACTATTTTTTATATAGTTAGAATCATTTTAAAAAGGAAAATGGAAATATTGCCCTACTAAACGAGATAATTTCTTGAAAAAATAATTTTATTTTTTAGTTCATTTGAAGTTGACCAATTTTAGTTAAATTATTTAACGAAATGGACGTCCTTCGTGGATTTCAAATTTTCGACCTTAGGGCTTACGACAAATATTGACAAGTAATTAAATGCGGTGATGTAAAGAGGAAGAGAGAGTTGAGCCCAAGTCTTATTTATGTCCGCCTGGTCCAATACTTGGACCTCTTTTTGTTTTGGGCCAAATGCCCAATTCTTGACACCTTTGTATGTATCCCAAGCTTAAATTTTGAAATTTATCTCTTTGGGCCTTAGGACCATTTTCCACTTTTCCTAAAATTCTAACATGGTAATGATAATAGCAAAAGACAAAGGGCTTAGACTCCAAAATAACAAAAATACAAATTTTACAATATTTCCAATTCTCATCCGATTCTTCTATGCATCGACTCTTGGGGACCTGTTCCACGTTTCCATTAATTGGCTGACGCAAGAGACAACGTTAATAGGCTTCTATGGCCAAATCTAGATGCAAATGAAGAAGTATTTGAGTCCAAATAGGATTCCACCACCGATCACGTGCATTTCACAACAAACAATCGTGCGTCAATATTGAATTCAACGGAAGTACATGTTTAACTAAATGAACCTACGCATCGACTTTTGGGGACCTGTTCCTTGTTTCCATTGACCGACTGACTCAAGAGATAACACTATTGAGATTTTGTGACCCAATCTAGATGCAAATGAAGAAGCGTTTGAGTCCGAATAGAATTCCACCACCGATCACATGCATTTCACAACAAACAATTCTGAGTCAACATTAAATTCAATTGAAGTACATGTTGTTTAACTAAACAAAAACAAAGCAGAGGCATAATAAGCAAGGGTGAGGGCCATTCACAAAGTTGAATTTAAGATAAAATCACCTAAATATAGAAGATGTACCACAAACTAGCCTAGTTTGTAACTAACAATTACGCTCATCAAAACTGTAGGAGAATAAATTTAAATTAATCGAGTGCCGGACAGATTAATCTTACCAAAACCAAATAACAAAACTGAAAAACATAACATTTTGTAAGTGAGAAAAAATCATGGAAAAGGAGAATGCATTATGACCATTTTTAGAATAAATAACATGCTAGGAATATCCTTCCAAATAGCTCAACCAACAATCAAAATGAGAGCAAATAAAAACAATATGTTCTCTTAACAGAACATTCAGATTTAAGAAGCATTTCAAAGTAATCTTAAATGAACAAAATAAGAACAAATCATTATGCTATTATACATATTAAATTGATTAGAACTCGAACAACTAAGGCTCAAGACATGTTGGACATCATATTACACTATGGCGAGCATAATAAAAGGCGAAGACTCATAAAAAATCAATCCATGAGATTAAACATATAATCAACTAAAAGAACCATCATACAATAGCTCTAACAAGATTAAGCCTAAGCTAAATCAATAATAATATAGATCCGAAATGAAAGGTTTTGATGCTAAATGAAGAAGAGATCATAATCGACTCCATGAAACTAAATTAGGCTTAAACAACTTCCCCCATGTTCATAGCGAAAGATTGTACAAGCTATGATGAAATAAACAAATCATTATAACATCCAAATACCAAACACTTCAGAAATCTAACAAGAACAAGTCATAAAGCAACACAAAGGCAGTCAATAAGCTGATTTAATACTGAAACTAAAACACCATCAAAGACACTTCAATATAAACATAGAACAGCAAAAAACTAATTAAACTGAAACAAAGAAGAGCAATCGCCTCTTTCCGGGCAGCGAAGTGGAGACAGTGACGAGCTAGGATGAACAACAACTTTTACAACCAAATGGAAACTCGAACACATATGATCAACCAGAATTCTGTGCATAACCTCAGACACGGAGGAACTTGAGAGAAACAGATTCAAAACCAAATAAAAAGTGTGATAATCCGACCAAAACTAAGTTTTCCGCTTTGAACGTCTCACTGTATTTTCCTTTGCTTAGTATTTGCTTGAAGTATCTATCAATATTTTTCTAAAATTTTTGACTAAAAAAAGTCCCACCCTTTAGATTAAAAGAAAAGACGTTTATGTAGTGGGAATCTTAGGTTTTACCTTTTGGGGGAAAAAGGTATATTTTGGGTGAGAACAAGGGCAGAATTGAAACCCTAGAATCAAGTCTCAATTAAAATTTTCCAAGGATGAAGGAACAGCTGGATTGTACGAGAATTCAAACCAAACCCGCACAAAATTCAGACAACAGGGGCAGCGTGGAGGGCTTGGATCGATTGATCATCCTTGAGTGCTATGTGGCTTTATCTCCAAGCGAGCAAGGATGACCAGACACAGCTGGAAGGAGTGAAAAGGAAACTGATCTACTATATAAGTGTAATGGTTAGGAAGACGTCAACACGGAAAAGAGAAACGCATCTTCTTTTTCGTGTATTTTGACGGAAAAAGGCGTCATTTGGAGATATTGTTGCTGCCCTCGTGAATTCACCCTCGCATGAGGAGCGTCAAGACTGTCGGTGGTGTTGCTCACGCACGTTGTCGCTGCTTCTCGACACGGTTTGTCTTTTGTTGAAGAAGAAAGGTTGGGTCGGGTTCTTATGTATGAGCTGGGATCCAAGGAAAAGGAATTGAATTTTGGTGTATCAACACTTTCTGAATGCAAATGGGTTAGTTAGGAAATTAAAAATGTGGGCTAGGAAATTATTTGTGTTGAATGCAGGGCCCAAAAATGTGTTTAAGGTTACGTAATAGAATGACAACTAGGAAATATCATTACAAATTGCAAATTGGGCCAAGCTAATTAAAGACTTAGCCAAATTTGGATGTAATTTGTGAAGAAATTAAATAGGACGAAGTAATATTAATTAATTAATGAATTTTTTAATCTTAAAGAAATAAAATAATCAAATTTTATTATAAAATGATTAAAGCATCAACTTACATCATAGCTATAATTAAGACTAACAAAAATTAATGAAAATTTTAACTTAAAAGTATCAAATCTTTTCGTGACGACTTCAACTATTTATGGAACATACTAATTGAATATATGTACTGTATAAAACACATTAATTATTTAAAATATTACACAAATAAGTAAAATCATTTTAAAATCTTAAAAAAATATTTCAGATTTTCCATAAAACCAATTATTTCAAATTGTTTGATTAAGAAGCTCAAAAATTAATTTCTATCGTGGTGGGTCAAAATTGGTTGTCAATAATTGTCCCACATTTTACTTGGATTGATGCAAGAAATTCAAGGAAAATGAAATTGACGAATCTAATTTTGACCAATCATATCTTCATCTTGGAAAAGGTATTTGGTACGGACAATAGGAATTATGGTCGAACCCCGTAAATGAATTTCCTACATATCTCAGTCTATATGAGAATTCAGGATACTTATAATTCGATACGCTTGATTTAACGCACGATTTTGAAAAAATTCAAAAGAAATCCTGCTATCAACTTATGAGGAGATTGGAATGCTCGAGAATAATATTAAAGAGAGAATGTTGGGATATAGCAAATTTTTCAACACAGATTCTGCGTACATATCCCTCAACATAGGGAATCAGGCTGCATGTAGCTAGACTCAATCGGTTGAAAAGGAAATCTATTGTGCAAGATAACCTTTTGGTTCTGGAAAAGCGACAAAGTAAGTTGAGTATGAAAAAAAGGCATGCGACCTCTTAGCCATGAATTTGGCGCGCTTGACACCCATAATTAAGAACTTGCACATACATGATTTCTAAAGCTCTTGGTGTATTGTCAATCGGATTGGAAAGATGCTTTTGGTAAAAACAAGAATTTATAGACGCAACACTAAAACCAAGAGACCTAAAGAAGAACCCACATGCCTTTTAATAGGGTTGTGGTTTGATTGTGGTGGAAGTCACTTCTCTGCTGGCGTCGTAAGAGTTTGAAACTCCTCTTTGTACTATGTCTAGTTCGCTACTAATTAAAGGTTACATGTTGTGTTGCATCCTTTTTTATGTCATCAATACCTGTGGTTTCTTTTGGAGAATTCATACTTCCGGGTGATCTCGATGGAGACTGAGATAAAATCATTAGATAAACAATTCAAATTCAAATAGGAGAATAATGTTTTTCCAGTGTTGAAATTAATTTCTCCTGGGCATCTGACATTCAACTCAATGATTTGACGTAAAAACAAATAAAGCTTGTGTCTAAATTTGAATCTAATTTCAATGTACTCTTCTTTAATGTCAAAGTAATTAAAGGAATGATGCCAATGTGTTGATAGGTTTTCTTCAATGTAGTAGCCGGTGATTCTTTTGAGTCGTCTTTCCATAAAAATGCAATGACCTGTTATTTTATTGCAAACACATGAGTCCCTGTTTGCAATGTAGTGGGCTTTCTCTTGCAATGTAACATTTGTTATCTTCAAAGCATTCTCTTCTTCCTCTTTCATATGCATGGTTTCTTCTCTGTTGATGCCAGATTCTTCCTCCTCCTATTGCATGATTTTCTTCTCTTGCGATGGATGATTCTTTCTATTATATGAACAATTTTCTCTCGTGCAATGCATGAAATCTTTCTCGGCAATGCATGTTTCCTTTTTTTTATGCCACAAGTTCGCGATGCATGACTTCTTTCTCTTTCAATGCATGGACTCATTTCTCTTATATGACACAATTTCCTTCTCATGCAATGCCAGAAATTCTTTTCCACTAGCATGATTCCTTCACTTACAATGCATGACATCTTCTCTTGGTATGCATGAGTTCCTTCCTCTCGGATGCGTCATCCGTCCTTGCGGGATGACATGATTCATTCTCTTGAAGCATGATTATATCTTCTTCGAAATTATAAATCTATTTCCGCGTGCACGATATTTCTCGCAATGATATAAATACGATCGTATGATGTAGGAAACTATTACTCACAATGCATGATTCTATTCTTTTTCAAAGCGATGCATGAGATTTTCTCCTTGATATGAATGAACTTCCTTATCTTGCTAGGCATGGTTTTATTTCCTGGATGTGATCCTTTACCAAGCGGAGATAGTTGCTTCATCGAGAAAAATAGTGATCTTATGGATACCTTCTGGAAGGTGATATCGTCTTAATGGAAAATAGTAACAAAGACCTCCGGGTTAGTGTGATATTGTCATGGCAGATAATATGGTGCAGGTGATGTCCTCCAAATATCTTTAATTGATGAAAAACCAGCTTGAATGTCTCTCCAGGTATATCATTTGTTCCGTTCTCAAAACATAGTTGCCGCATTCATTATGGAATTTGTTGTTGTGGGAAGTGAATGAAATAATGTTATTAAATTTTCAAATCTTTGATATTAAGAAGAATAAAATATTTTCTGCCACCATAGAAAAAGTTGTTCAATTTTGGGATCTCTTTGCACTTTTGACTTCTTCAGTATTCATCGAATGGAGAAATATACTGATTTTGATATAAAACCTATAAACCCGACATCCACAGAAAAATTGTTAGTTTTAAAAATAGATGATCTGTGTCGACTCTTTGCTGTGGTCCTTGTTCTGCTATCTCGATTGATTTCTCCAATCGCCTGCCTCTTGATAGATAAGAAAAAAACATATTTTATGCCAAAAATAAGTGAAAAATAAAGTTAAAGCTTTTTAGAAAATGGGATTTTGAAAAAGTAGTAGTTGGAAAAAGGTCCACCAACAATCTTCATGTTACGTCAAGCTTAGCGAACTTACTTGAGAATGATGTTGGGTCTTCCCCATGATTATTGCTGGGAAGAAAGTATTCAAAGTTTCTTTAAAATGATGAGAACTCATATGAAATTTTAGGCCACTCTCAAAAAGTTGTTGTCCTAGTCTAACTGTCTTGGCTTATCTTTAACTGTTGGTGAGCCAAGTTCACGAAATAATTGGAGATTTTTCCCCAAAAAAATTCTTTCCCATTTGTGAATCTCAATGTAAATTTCAGTTTTAATTTAGTTTTGATTTAGTTGAAGAATAATCTTTTTTTTGAGAATTTTTGAGTCCTCTTGTAAATCTATCCCAGTTTCTATTGTAAAAGAAGTTAAAAGTTATGGGAGATATGACCAACCATTGTGGCGCTACGTTATCTCATTTAAGGTAGGAAACAGGTAAAAGTAGTTCCACCTCTAAGGTAAACAATAGTAGAAATGACAAAGAACACGACCTTAGTCGACACTAGGCCGCTTATGTATCATTCTCGATAATTTAGGTTCGAACGTTAGTTCAAGTACAAAGCATATTAAAAGATGAGAAATTGGGTACTGAGGGCAGACATAGAATGCTATGTATCTCATGCTTTGATTGAATTCAGGTCTAGAGTTATTACAAGAGGAATCGAAATTTTAAACAAAGATATACAAGAAATAGAATGATTACAAAGAGAGACACGAAATTACAACATGAAGCGTCCACATATAATATCTCTTGACCGAGTTTTTGAGTGATTCATTAGGCCATCAGTGCCATCCCATCTACCCCAACAAGACCAAAGCACCTCAGAGATTAATACCTTCCGAACCATGTCGCGGTCCTTGCCTATTCTGGTGCAAATTTTTCTTTGTTGGAATATCCTGATTAGGAAATATGCATTGATGAACAATGAACACTTCAAAATTATGTGTCTTATCTTAGTGAAAGCGCGGATCATTCTCTGTCTATACAGTGACGATAGAAAACATCAAACATCTCTTCTAGGGTAATCAATGTAACTGTCCCGGGTGTCCTTTTGCAACCATTCGACATTACTTAAATAAGCTTCTTGGATGATCTCAAGGAGGTATCTCAACTTCATCAGGATTACGCTTCTCTGCCATTATACTAATAAGAATGGAGTAGCTCCAATCGGACATCATGAGGCGTTATATAACCCAACAAAGCATATGGATTACATTCTTATGCCAAACTCAATGATTGTTACGCATTTCCTCACAAATCAGCTTAATATAGTTATTGTCAGCCCACTCTACAACTCCATTCATTTGCGGACAATAAATGATTGAGTTCAGTGATAATCTTAACTTCGCACATATATCTCTCAACAAAAGATGTTGATATGGCACATTATCCGTGATGAAAATCCTTGCACTCCAAACAGTACTATCAAAATTATTGACGAACAAACAGCAGATACAACTGTTCTTGGTCACCGCCTCTTACGAAGCACTACTATACCCCTTTGTAAGGTAGTGATGGGAGTAAAAAACCATGTCCGTTAGAGGCGGACGACTCGATTGGGCCAATGGCATCTATGTGCCCCAGCTACAAATGGACAAGGAGAATCAAGCTTAAGGTTCGTGAGACGCACTGAATCAGATCCCTATGCATTAAAATTAATGAGATTTCCCACGATGTTGAAAAATTCGTACTCCAATTCATCCAACAATAACTGGATCAAGGATCTTTCTAGCTAGGTAAATCCATTAATGTGCTGTACTGCACAACTTTGCATGTATTTGTTTAAAAGAAGTTTGAAGCTTCAGCAGCAGACGTGAATCTTATAAAGACCTAATCTGGAGGTCTCCGATAAAGGGATTTTCCCCACTTAGAAAGAAGTTTAGGAGTTCAAATTAAAAACACGGAATAATCATCTTTTTATGATCAGTGTTATATTCTCAGGATAAACACCCGATTCTCTAAAACTTCTTGATAGCAAAATACCATGGCAGACCGTATAATTCGCTTACACATAGTTAAAAATAGAATAGCTGCTCTGTTACCTCTATATCCGAGGATCATATAACTAGTATTTCGGATTGCCTAATTTCATTGAGGCAATGGTGTAAGAGATATCATACGAACTCATTATGGTCCTGGAGCGATAGGTCAGTGTTGTCGGAATTCAATCTTCACAAAACCTCCTACAAACTTATGTATATACTGCACCTATACGGTGGTGATCTTTGGGTTCTTCACAGCTATTCTCTCTTGAACCTGCTTAAATCAACAAATATGAATCTTCATTAACCAGCAACTCTTGGGACATTTATGTCAAGGACCATTCTCAACCTAGAATGCAAGCTTCATATTTGTCATGGTTGTTCGTACAATGAAATTGACTTTATTCTTCAGATGATAGTGTGACAAAATACTGACAACTAAAATCGCTCTAATACATTTCCTTGGTGATGTGCCACTCCATCAAAGAAGACTCTCAACCAGGAGCTTTAGAAAATACCTTCACCCAGAAATACACCATTCGCGGGGAAATATGTCTCTTGAGCGTTTTCAACATTCCTATCGACTGGATTTCCGCCAAGATAATCAGCCAACGACTTGTGCTTTTATGCCTTCTGGATCACATACACAATTGCAATTTCACTCAAAAGGCATTTGCCATTTAGCAAAAACTTTCCGGTCGGATGCTTTTTGAAAAAAATGACTTCCATGGGTCCATCCTGGAATAAGATTGTGGATATACAAAGACAAATATGTCTCAACTTCAAAGAGATCCTAAGCAAAATCACAAGATATTCTCTACAGGAGAGTTGTATTGAGCTCATAAGAGTGAATTTCTTGCTTAAGTAATAAATGGTTCACTTTTTCTTCAATATAGTCGTCATGTTGACCAAAAAACGGCATGCAAAGACTTCATTCAAGACAAACAAATATAGGACAATGGAATCTATTCTAGCGAGAGAAAAACTAACACTGTGGTTTTAGATAAAATAATCTTGATGCATCAAAGCAGTTTTTTGACATCGTCAGTCTATTTTGTCAAAAATCTCTTTTCAATTATTTGAATATGGCTCACACACCACAGTGGATTGAGGTTGAACCGACTAAGTAGTTAACCTTCCTAAGAAACTCATCCATTCCATCTTCATCTTCGGCGGAGGGAGGGGTGGGTAACGTAATGAGTTGTCTAATCTTGGAAAGGTCAGCTTATTGCCCCTTCTACTGACTATAAATCCCAACAGCTTGCCAGCTAGTACCCTAAAAGCAACATGGGGCGGATTTTACTTCAACTTGTATCGCGTGATGAGTTCAAATTGTGAAAAGCTCGCGGGACTTGATTTATGAGTTATCTAAATACACTCACACCCTCTCTTTGTCTCAGCATGTTAAGAAAAAGATTGTACTTCATAGTCTCATTATAGTAGTATCTGGCATTTTTGATGCAAATGACATACCCTTAAGTATTACACCCGAAGGTGTAATGAAAGTTCTGTTCTCTTTATCTTCTTCATCTATCAGAATCTTGTGATTATTTACGGTAACAATCCACAAACGATACATTACATGCTTGGCACAGTTATCAGTTAGATGTGGATATTGAACGGGACAAAATTATCTTTGGGCCTTGTGTGTTTAGACCTTTGTAGTTCAAAACAAAATTCTGATTTCCAATCTTCTTGGCAATCGCGGACAACATTGGCCAACCACGTCAATCTTGTGTCAATTCCTCTATTGAGTACTCGTCTCTTTGGTAAGATCTTTTTGGTATTTAAACTTAACTCAGCTTTGAACTTCGAGTCTTTTTATTTACTGGATGAAGCCTTGATTAATCGACCAATTTGGGGGACACCACAACTTGGACTAGCCCTAGCATATCTCCGTAAGTCAGACAAAATACACAATGTATTCTGTAAGAAAATGAACATAGGTCCCTTTTTTTAGCTTCGTACAAATAAAATTATGTTGAATTATTTGATACATCCCGTTTCCAAGATTCACCATCAAAGTTTCTTCCCAAAATCGGTTGTTGTTGGTTCTTCAAACTGCCGAACCTCTTCAGCAACATGTTCGGTACTTATATTCGTACCTACATATTAACTCCTCAAGTTGTTTCTTGTAACTCATGAAATTCCATGAAATTGGCGAGTTTGAATTATATTAATGAAATCCTATAAAAACAAAGTTAGTTTAGAAAAGTACATATAGAAAATAAGCGAATTCAATAAAAGAGCTTTTTAGTGAAATCGAAAAACAAGCACAAAACTTTGGCCAATGACAAAAAGGAATTTTGCCGTTTTAATAATCACAGGGGAAATTTGAAAACACAAAAAAATTAAAATTTAAGAAGTGGTGGATCTCACGACCTTTCTGCGACTCCATCGTTTCCAACCACACAAGCATAGATATCTACCATTTGTCCCAGATGACGGGGGAATCAAAAGTGACTTGGAGTCCAATTCTGCAATTTCTCCCCTGGCTTGGATCGGCGGATTTCGGAAATTCTCGACCTCACCTCCAGGAACGCATCAAATTTCTTACAAAAGGGCCCAAAATCTGTTCTTAGGGCCATCATGCCGGTTGTATTCTCGAACTGGGATGCTTGGGTAAGAGGAAGAATCGACATCCAATGTTCACTCGACATTGTTGCCTCTCATTTCTTCTTCATCATCTGTGGGAACATACCCCAATTACAAACTTTGCTCCTTTGGTGGGAACTTGGGATCGGCTCGACAATTCCTAAATTTATTCCAAATCAAAAAAACCTGGTTGAACGTTCTCTGAAAGAATCATATTAGCAATCATTCCTCCTTAGGCAATAACGGCATAGGGGTTCTGAATCCAAATCATCATCAAGGCATTTACTAGCTTCACCATGTAGGAAAATCACATCCTCGAGAAACTTCATCAACGAGTCCCACCGGTGATTACCCCCCAATTATAATGACTTCCTCACCCCCATGCACTGCACAACTCCTGCTCCTCGAAACAAATTTTCGTAGTGTGAATGGTGAAGGTACAACCCCAAGCATGTGGCATGAACAACCTTCCCAAAAGAGGTTGTAGTGGTGTCCAACACCAGGAAAATAAAGTTGAACTCTTTGTAGGACCCCATCGAATAGTCAAGTTAAAAAATTTTGTCCCTCAATGTTCCCTTTGCACTCTTCTCGAAGGCAACCTCACACAGACTTGGTTCTGATGAAGCTTTCAAGTCAACTTTTAGCTGCCTCAGAGTCAACAGTGGAAATATTTTGAAAACGGCGAATCCATCATAGACAAGACGAATTTGATAACTTTTGTCTCGACTTGCAATGGATAGGTAAATCGTTGTGTGACTCTTCACTTCAAGGGCCACCTCTTCTTCAAGGAAATTGATTCAGTGTCTCAGATGACCTGTTTTATATAGCTAGGACTATTTCACTATGGTGCCCACTAGTACCATACGTGTCTCAAAGCCTCAGTCAGGTTTTCATTGCAGGCTGTGAATGAGTCAACAAAGCCTATAGAAAAATCTGATTTGGGGCGGATCTTCTCAGATGATTCACATCAAACATAATATTTTGGCGATTTTATCACACTTCCTCAATTTGGCCTCCACTATCTGCTCTTAATATGTTCCTTTTCATTTCCCCCCTTTGAGCAACTTCTTCTGGTTGTTGAAACATCTACTGACCTCCCCCCCCCACACCTACGGTCACCTCTTGATCACCAGGTTTTAATCACCCCCTTTGGCTCGGCCAAGGATGTTTCTTGTAGCAGCAAGGCAACAACTTTCTTGGGTGTCAGAATCACAAATTATTTCCTCTCTAATGCTCAATGAAGCTACATCCCTTTCCAGTTCTTCATGAGCGATTGGAACAACTTCTTTAGCCATGCACCAATGGTCATTTGTCTCTATCATTTTGATAGTAACGCCCCCACGATTTGGCAAAGGATTACTATTGACAATAGGCACGATTGTCTTGAGAGAGACCACTTTTTGGTCAACCAGATCTAGGATCTTATGCTTAAGGTTAATACAATCTTTGGTATCACGTCCAAAACTATTGGAGTGATACACAAACCTCTGATCAGGTTTGTAAAACTTTGAGCTAGTGTCAACCGGCTTGGGCCCCACTAGATGAATATATCTTGCTGCAGTTAATTTCTCATACAATTTTGTTTAGCTTTCGACGAAAGGAGTGAAAATTTTGGCGGGAATTTTGCCAAATCTAGGACGAGAGGAGGGGGCGATTGTAGTTTCCTTGCTAAGGGGGAGGGCATATGACGATAATTTGGAGTGTTAGGACGGGGGAGATTGATATCTTGGATATGAGTTGGTTTGGTAATTCAGTGTTGAAGCTTGGTAGTTTAGGGGGGTATTTTGCTAATGTGGAGCTGGGGTTTGATACATCAGCGGAGGCATTTTGTAATTTGATTGCACATTGGAACAGTTAGGAGAGGCATGTCGATAGTGATGGGGTGGAGTTTGATAAAGTGGAGGGGAAGTTTGGTAGATGGGAAAGGGAGCTTGATAACTAATAGGGGGAGTATTTTGGTAATCAGCAGTGGTATTTTGATAATGGGGAATAGGTATTTTGGAAATCATCTTATGAATAACAAGACATGTATAAACTCTGTGAAGGTAAGAAATGACCTTGGTGTGACAAGGATAACCTGGGGGTTTTCTTCCCCTCATAAAAGATAGTGGACATATCTTCTCTTTTCTTCTTCAACAAACCCGAGGATTCGGGTGAGGTAGCAAACACGGCAATCTTCCCGGTTCTCAATCCGTCTTCGATAGTCTCACCTACTTTGACTATCTCAACAAACTTTGCTCCAACGAGAAACATGATTCGATCATAATATTTGGGTTATTTAACATGCACAAATACTTCGACGATTTAATTCTTAGACATAGGATGCCGAAGTCTAGTTCCTCCTTTCGCCATATATTTGCAAACTCTGTGT
Organism: Solanum habrochaites; assembly: GCA_027704765.1. Classification (NCBI taxonomy): domain Eukaryota; kingdom Viridiplantae; phylum Streptophyta; class Magnoliopsida; order Solanales; family Solanaceae; genus Solanum; species Solanum habrochaites. The sequence goes on along the minus strand of JAKWJA010002489.1, from coordinate 18,409,018 downwards.
AGCTTTCATATGAATTCTGTTTCATTTTTTTGAGGATTAATGGTCAGGAACGATCTCCAATTTTAAAAAAATTGTTACATAAAATCCTTAACTAGTGAATTATAGCTAGGCCACTGTGTTGTTTCATGAGATGTAAACCACTCTAGACACTCTCCACTCATACTTCGACTAAAAATCCGCATCAATAAAACTTCATCTTTCTCAACTCCCATGAGTTGGTCACAATAGTTCCTTAGGTACTCTAAGGGGTTCCCTATTCCTCCAAAAACTTCAAATTTTGGCACCTTGAAACCTTCCGGGTGATCCAAATTTGAGGGAATGCACAAGCCCTCATAGATCAAACTGGCTACCTCAGAAATACACTACAACTCTTTCATTGCCTTTTGAATCTCTTCCTTTATATCTATCTTTGCGGCCTATTTCTTTGACCTCCAGTCACTTTTTTGTTTATCATAGTGGTGGAGCTCGGATCTATTAACGTCATGCTCATTGGGGACGGGGGTTCGGATAATGGTTTTTTAAGGTAGGGGTGGAGTGACTGAGGGACTTTAGGAATTCATGATAGTTTGGTAATTTTTGGGGGAAAGTTTGGGGGTTAGTATGTTGTTTTTGGTGATGGAGGGAACATTGGGGTTTTATAGGTGTTTTGGTTTTAAGGGGTTGTACTGGTTTGGTGGTTGGCCTTTTGTGGGGGAGGTGACGCTTGAGGATTGATATTTTGAGGAGGGGTGGGTCTTGATTGCAGGCGGAGGTGTATTGAGGATTTTGGGTTGTTAGGTCGATCATTGAGGGATTATGAGCATGAGTAGAAGGTGAGTTCTGAGCTTGTTCCACGATGAAGAAGTAAAGTGAGACAGAGGCCTTCCGTCTATTGGAGCATTGACAGTAAATTGGAGGAGGCAAATCTTGCTTTCTCTGCATCTCAACACTCATTTCGACAATTTGTTGCATCAGCTGCATGATAAGTTCATTTTGATCGGCGATAGCGGGTTGAGCGACCACAACGTCAGTAAGACTGATTGCTTCGTTGTTATCACCCGCTACTGCTTTTCTCTTAAATGAACCTTGACAGGTAAAGGAATCTTTAGGGCACTTCGATTTTTTTAAATATGGATGATCAGCTAGTTTATTGACATATACTAGTTTTGATTACTTGTTGAAAAAAATAACTCAAAGGAAAATTTGATAATTTAAGTTCAGGATAAATAATGCTAAATATCATATAGAGATCATGTAAACACATAGGAGTTTCTTTGTTTGAGGACATGTTATCCCACGAGTAATGGAAACCCATTGTGGACAAGCTCGGAATTTTCTCCTTTTTTAAAATTTAAGATTATCTCGGAAAGGTTAAACTGTATTGAGCAAAGGTCTTCTTGTTGTGTCTCTCCTGTCTGTTAATCTGAACTCAACATTTCCCTTGTAGAATGAAAGGGAAAAGAAAATTTCAAAGGATAGGGGTTGGACCTTAAAAGGCTGCCTACGTATCTCGCAAGGAGAATTCAGGCCCTATGTAATTCTAATACAAAAGAAAATTCTCATTTTTTCATTCATTCGTCTTCAGCGATTACAAGGAAAGTGAAATAGAGACAATAAAGATTCGAAAATATAAAATGTGACTATATCCTAGCCATTCTTCTTCTCACTTCTGCATAAACCACGGGGAAAAAACTCAATTTGAACTTTTCCCATGTTGACAAGGGATTTCACGTCGTAGAGAAACCAGAGGCATCTTCAAATGTTTTGATCCATGGCGTCATGGGAGGGACAGGGCTTCTAGATTTCTATCCCTACAAGATCGATCTCTCCATCATCCTTTTGGATAGAGGTCAAGACCCCTTTCTAAACCAAATCACTATAAATGTACAACAATGTTTTCGTGAATGGCATACAATAGTGATAATTAAACAGGGTGTGCTTTGTTACTAGCACATTGGATCTGACTAGTCATAGGTAAGGATAGTTTTCTCACCCCACATACGCGGAATCTTTCCAGTGTTGATTAGGTTTCAAATTGCTTGCTTAATCTCTGAACATTCCTCTATAGTGTATCCTCTTCGAATCGGGTTGAAGGCATACGTCTTATTCTGAGAGTTCTCATGCCCGAACCCAAAAAAGATTCCTTTACAAGGCTTCAACACGTGTGAATCCCTAAAATTTTCGTAAATGAGAGTACACGGCATGACCCTTGCCCCCACGCTATGGGTACGCTACGGAAGAGTGGTCCATTCTCCTCAGTACTTTCAATGTCCAGGAAGGGAGCATGTAGATGATTTACGTCGAGATCTTCTTCAGTAGCTCCAGGGTGAGTGTCTTTAGGACAATATTAGCTTCTTGATTTGGTGAACAAAGAGTTTCTGCGTACTATCTGAACCCTACTGTCAATAACCTCCATCTCTTCATCCACGATGGCGTGGCTTTCCATCCTAGATGTCAATCCTAGATTTAGTGTCAACAATTCGTGTTTGAAGACTCTGTGGTGATTTCAACTTTATATCCCCTTTCTCAGTTATCAGATCTCCTGCATAATTAGTTGCAATATCTCTACAATTTCTCTAGTTGGTCCATTCGGTTTCTTGCTTCTTTACATAGTGACAATTTTACCTTTCTAAGTGATAGAGGAAGTCTTAGAGTTGGTAGTATAAGAATTTACTTTGTAGTGAGGAAACCCACAAGACCATGGACTTTTGGTCGGAAAAATTTGTTGTGTCGTGACTGGTATTTGATGTTGCAGAGATTTTCTGGAATTTTGAAATGAGAGGCCAAAATTTCTCATTCAAAGCAACAAATATCACACTAGTAATTAAAAACAGATGAGCCACTAAACATGCATCCTAGCAATTTAGGGGACCCTTTTGTGCAAGGGTAGGCCTAGCGCCATTTGGAAAGATGTATACGTGGAATTGAACCATCTTGGTTACCCCAAGAAAATTCTGATAAGAGATAATGTGAAAGGGGGAAAACAAGTAGGAAAATTACGAGAACAAAAAAGAAAAATTAGAAAGAAAAGGCCAGGCAAGGGTCATTTGAAAAGTGTTACCGAATACAAGAAAGGCAAGCCCATGCAAAAAACTAATAAAGACAGAGATAAATAGAGGAAAAACCACACATGGGAAAAAATCACTCGCAGTCCCTGATGGCCTAATGTTGGGTTTTCTTTTTGTGTCTTGACTGTGAAGTGTGCACGCAGCATCAGTAGGTACCCCCGCTCCGTCGCGTCCTTTTTCTCCAATACTTTTGAAATACATATGTCTATCTTAGGTTATTTGACCCATGAGTCGAGGATTCCCAAGATCGTTCCTCATCTTTCCAATTCCCGAGTTTCACTCTCAAGAGTGCATTGATTTTGGAGAAATTTATTGTGCATTTATTGAGCTTCCCGTTTTACAAATGAATTTAATCAAAATAGAATATCTAATGTCACTTGAATTTCTCACGATAAAGTATGAAGATGCAAATTTATATATCTATATCACTCTTAAACTAGAATCATTGATGTGGCATGCCTCTGAGGGTTGGAATTTTATTTATCTGTTTGTGGTTCTTTTTTAAAAAAAAATTCCATTTTAAAACATAAATATTATTCAAAGTTTTTGCAGAATATTAAAGAATAATATTTAATACTTTCTCATTAATTATACACATAAAATCTTCAGTTATCCATTTTCTACAATAAAAATATTTTTCTTAATTGTAAAAGTTAGAATATTTATTTTTTTCACTTAATTACAGAATTTGAAAAGTTTTTTAATATAAACTTTTGAATACCATATAATAAACACATATAATTAAGTTGATTACACACCCAATATGATATTGTTTGTATAAGATGAAGGTCAGACAGATATGATAATGTTGAGGTAGCCGTGAATTTCTGTGCGGCTTATTGAAGTAGTAGACTGAAAATAAAATATATGAAACCTCTGAAGTTCTTGTCATTATTCTGCATTTGCTTATTTCCTTTTTTTAATTAGTGCTAAGTTAATTTTTCTTTTTGATTATTGGGAACCGATCCTCTTTTGGGATTGGTAGTTATACATTTTTTTGGCTTTGTTGATTAATAAACCCTATGGGGCATTTGGTCTTAAAAGAAAAAGGAAAGAAAAAATTTCATGTAATATAATTAAAATTTAAGTTTAATTTAAAGTAGGGGATTATCATTTTGTTACATTTTAAAAAGATTTTTTTGTCTAGCGGTACATACTGAAAAAAAAAATGTTTAAAACAACGTTAGTAATTCCGCCTAATTCATTATCATGATTATAATTTATTATTTTCATCTGTCTTTATGATTACTAAAATTTATTATTTCTACTGGAAAATAGTGATAAGATAGAGATTATATACGATATAGAATATATAATAGATATTATATATATATATATATATATATATATATATATACCCATTATTTATCTCCCATCATTCTATTTAATTTTTTGTAAAATCGTGAAGAAAATTAAAAATATTGTATTTTGCATCATTAATAAAATACTTAATTTTCCTAAAAATTTTCCTTTTCTCCTTCTGAATTTCTTTCATTTATTAACACTTCCTAAATTCTGATAAATCTCTATCACAATCATTTTAAAAGAGTTTCATTTTTTTTTGTAGTTTGTCATTTTTGTCAAAATTTTATTTATAATTTATTCTTTTTAATTTTTACATTTCATCTCTTTTGGGTGGCAGTAGCTTAGATTTTTTTGTGAAAATAAATTTATATATCAAAGGGTAAAAAGGGGAATATAAGGAAGAAATATATTTTTATGTTTAGGGAAAACTGTATGTTTTGAATTCTTTCTTTTTGGAAAAGTATATTTGGTCATTAATAATTAATCTTTTCTTTTTTCTTTTTTTGGGGGATTTATCTTTATTTTTTCATCATTTATGTGTTTTGTTAAAAATTAAAAACCTTTATAACTCACTTATCTAATTCTATTAATTATATTTAATACAATGTTAAAAAACTAAAAAGTCATTTCTTTAATATAAGCATGAGTGGTATTTATTTTCATTACACTAACAACATTTTTATTTTCTTAATTTGTAAAGTAATTAATAATCATATTGATATTTTATATTATAGTAGTATAAATAAATATATTGTAGGATTTTAGAAAAATCATCACATTAATTTTTCATTATTATTTTTTCGAGAGAGGTTGTCAGATTTTGCAGAAGTCATTACATTTACTTTGTTTCTGTTATATTCTATAAGTTCATTATTTGCATATTCTAGTTTGACTCAAAAAGTTAGATGAAAACTATTGAATTAAGATCTTATTAAAGTAGATATCATTAAAAACTCCAAAAATTAATAATGCATTGAAGTTTTTTTATAATTTTTTTGTTTTAACAAAATTTAAGGGGGGGCCAGGCCTAATGATTATTTTGTAAAACATGTTCACTATTATAATACCTATACAAAATTATTCATAGCTTATGTTTTCTTGTAATCACGCAATAGCACGAAACAGTCCAATAGTTTTAAAATAAACTACTATAATATACAAGTAAAAAATTGATATTATTCCTTGAGTTCTCTATTTGATAACACATAATCGTACCCAAATTTAGAATAAAATAATATTAAAAAAAGAATATATTTAAACAAACTTACCATACATATTACACAATATTTTGACTCTCTGTGTGTGTAAAATGAGACATTTTAGCCTTTAGGCATTAACCCAACAACTCGTCTCAACAAGTTTGGGGGCCTAAGACCGAACGTAAAAAGAGACCTTATGTTTTTAGTTGATAATAAAAATTGAATAATTGTATCATACTATGTCTACTTATAAAAATAAGGTCTAGAGAGGCAAGATACTAGCATTATAAAGTAAGAATGTAAACAATGTAAATTTTTCAATAAAAATTATATATATAAAGTTAGAATAATAATACACGACTCAATTTTTTAAAAAATATAACGATATTAAAATAGTGTTATGACGAATTTGATAAGTAGATATAAGAATATCAAAATGGTGTTGATTAGTGTTGGTGCTTGAAATTTTAATGAGACCACAAAAACAAATTTGATCTTTTTATGAATACATAATAATATATTTTTTACATAATGTAGAAGGTTTGAATGTTTGAGATGAGACTTTAGAATATTTAATGATGAAAGAATAAAAAATAGTGACAAGAGAATAAGCAGAAAGTAAGTCTAAGAACCACAATACGGTGATTAATGATTAATCGTCAGAATATAACCAAAAAAAAACAAAAACTGACTAGGAAACAAAAGAGATAGTTTATTAGTTTATTATACTATATCTATATATATTATATATATATATATATATATATATATATATATATATTATTATAAGTTGGACTTATGGTCGAGATGGCCCTGCCCTTAAGGTTAAGACCATTCTACACATATAAAACTCTTGTAATCTATTTCTGATTTTGTAGTTTTCTTTTAATACTTAGTAACATGCTTTAATTTTTTATATTTCGATTGTGTAGAAACAAATTTGATTAGGTCAAAAATTGAGATGGATGGAATAAAATAGATGGCTTCTTAGGCCCAGGGAGGTGGAGTTGCTGTCGGAGATAGGGTTTCTGGTTATTGGCGGATTGAACGTCTTCTCTATACTCGTCAAAGAATTGTCAACAATGTGAAAAAAAAATTAAAAATAAAATTCACCTTGTTGTTGTGTTTATGTTAAAGCTTTTGGATCTGAAATCTTCGGTTCTTTTGTGTTTTATCAGATAACCTGTTTTTTCAGATTTATTTTTTAAAAAAAAAACTCACTTCTCCAAGTGAATTGGGTGATTTCTATTACTTCTACTTGGTGGAGTAATTGGATTATAACAACTTATATTCTTTAGATAAAATAAGTTTTAGTCTTTCACAACAAAACGTGATGTCAACATATTAATATATTTGAGAAGCATTTAGCTAGATTGCATTCTTATTAAGCCTTTCATTTAAAGCTGAACTTTTGTTGATATGGTTGTATAGAATGGAGGACATTAAGAAGCACTTTCCTATCTTTGGGAAAGATAGAGCAGAGAATCTTAGGGAAATTGTATTAAGGTTTGACGAAAATATGTGGTCTCTTTTTATTTATTCATGTTGGTATAAATTTGCATTTGTTTTTCAAGTCACCTTGACGTGTTGAATGCATTCTAACTCGAATTTATTTAATATTGCAGTATAATTTTTTGTTGTCTTTTAAGATGCTGACAATCCAAATTGTTTACATTACAATACTGCAAGTAATAGTCAGAATGCCCATATTTCGGGTGAACAATGAAAGTTCAGGCTTTGAATTTCACATTTTCACTTTAAATTTGAAATTAAGAATAAATACTCTTATATTTATTTTTTTCTAATCTATTCATTTATGTTCTCAAATATCCTATATATGTTGTGTTGGGAGACCATTAAAATCCTTGTATTTTTGATTTTTTTTGCGAAATTAAAATTTTAAAGGGACTTGATTTTTTAAGTCAATCCAAACCCATTAGCATTTTGTTGACGCAAACTTTCCTTTGATATATCTTTCTTTCCGTATTTTTTTCTTTTCTAAAAACTTCCTTGAAATTGGAAAATCCTAAGAGTATGATAATTAACCTATATCCTATGAAATATTTATGGGCCGGAGGATCGTAAAGACTAGGAGGGGAGTATACATAGGAAGACGATTTGAAACATGTAAAAGGAGGATGTCGGAGAGGGGTGGTGTTTAGAAAGGAGCAGAACTATGTGTTGGAGTCGAAAAAAAAGAGAATGTCAAAACTGGGGAAACTAAGGTATTTTTAAATTTATTAATCTACTTGTCCTTTTTTTTTCTTGAAAGCCTTTTCCATATTAAAGATAAAATAGAAACACAACATTATATCATGATTCATTTGTTGATAATGATACAAATTGGATTTTTGCAATTGCTAAGTTGAGTAGCTAGCATAAATACACAAGGGAAATTATTTACATTTTGTTGTCCGACTCTCCAATTACAATTTTTTTTTATCCCTTCTTATGAATTAAGTACTAGTTCATAGCTTGATGACTCATAAGGCAATTTTTGTTCTCATCAATATTAAGATATCTCAATATAAATGCACATTCTAATGATCAATATATTCTTTAGCTTTGAACATTGAATAAATAATAAATATAAAATTTAAATAAAAAGATATTTAAAATTAAATATTTAAATTAGTAAATAAAAACATTATGTGATAAATAAATAAAATATATATATGTTTTCTAGTGATTGTGAAAATGGTTTTTCACAAGTGGTGGGGGTAATGGTTGGTGTTAGTTGTTAATAATTGTGGTGGTAGAGGTGGTTGTGTTGATGTGTTGGTGGTAGTTGTGATGATAGAGGTCATTGTTAGTAAGTATTAACAACAACTGTTCTGGTAGGGGTGGGGTGGATACAATTATATTGATGTGGTTGGCGCGTGCAATGGTGGTTGGTGACAGAAATGGTTGTGGTGGTATTTGATGATTGTGAATGGAGTGGGATGGAATACAAACAAACAAAATACCTCTATCTCAATAATTAAGACCTATATAGATGAAATAGTGCTTAAATTATAATGTAAACAAATGCGGTTAATAACATTATGTTTGAACACTCATACCAACATTAAATACAAACAAAGGAGACCTAAAAATGACACTTTAGAACACATTATCTCCTTATTATGATCATCTTCTTTTTTCTTTTTCTAAGGATTTTATCAATCGAAAACCGACTGTTTTATCATGCTTTGTGCATGTCGTAAACTGTCCTTCCGAAACATTTAATACGATCATTTGCAACTAAAATATGAGTTAACTTTGGGTCAACAAATTTATGGAGCATTTGACTTGAATTACCTTTTGAATTATTATCATACTAATGAGGTACTTGAAGCTGCATGAGGTTTCAGAAGTCATATTTTCTTTTTTGTTCAAGGCATTATATCAATCTAAACGACATTTTATATGCGTTGCTACATTGGTAGACTGTCCTTCCGAAACATTTAATAAGATCATTTGCAACTGAAATATGAGTTAACTTTGGTCAGCAAATTTGTGGAGCATTTGACTTGAATTAACTTTTGAATAATTATCATACTGATGAGGTACCTGAAGCTCGCATGACATTTGAGAAGTCATAATATTTTCGAGAGCATATTGCCTACTTGTTATGTTTATTTCCTTTTTTCCCTGTTGTAAGGATTATTGCAATTGGAACCAACTGGTTTACCATGCTAAATTCATGTTGTATACTATGTCTTTTCGGGATAATTAAAAGGAGCCTTTGAAACTGAAATGGGATTAATTTTGATTGAGCAAATGCTTCTATCATATGACTTGAATTATCTTTTGAATGAGTATCCTCTTACTCTCTAGAAGCAACCCCTAACACCTCCTCACTAGTTTGTCTATTAACCCTTATTCACGTGTCCAAATGATCTAGTGTCACATCCCTAAAAATAGGTCACCCCCATGTTTATGAAATACATTCATATAGCGTAAGTTACAAGCTTTTAGGGGGAAATATTTTGTACCCGACCCAAATCAATTGATATGTCACCAAATATGCCATAATAGTTGGTCAGAGGCATAACAATGTTATTCTATACACTATATCATATCCTATACCAACACTTAATTTTATTTTCATAAGCAGTGATTTAGATATTTATCCAAGATATTCAATGTCAAACCAGCTAGCTTGGGTGTAAATCAACATCAGTGAAATGAATGATCTTTATCTGAAAATAATGAATGTCAAACGACATTATTACATTGGTGAGAGTTGTGTTCCACCTTGTAATCTCCTCTTTCATATTCCCTCTCCAGACCCCTATATTTTTAATATATATATATATATATATATATAAAGGTATCACCTACCATTAGATTAAAAATAGTTTCATAAGATATAACTTTGATAGTTGAAAAGTAAATAAATAATGAACAAAAAAAAGACTAATAATTATCTATAACTAATTACAAGTAAACTTATAATGAAGATTCCCTTTTTTCCCCTAAAAGGTCTAGAATGTGACTATTCTCGTGTGATTAACATTATTTTTTAGTTGATGAACTAAAAATATGAATAATTCATTTTTAGAAACAATAATTCTCAGTATTAATGTATGATAAATTTCCCCTTTTAGTTATTAGCGCTTTGTTGTTTCTCAAGAAAAAAAAGTTGCATGACAACCATCAGTAAGAAAGACAAATTCCTTAGCAGTAGTGGTGATGATGGAAACTCTTAAAGTTATTTTTATTTAAAACTCACCTCAGAAAAAAGAAAAGATAGAGACAAATGTGGAAGAAAAATAGCTCATTGATAGATCAATGTTGGCTAACACTCTTATGGTTCACATACTTCTAGATGCATATTATATGCCTTCAGACGAATATTCCCTCGAAACATTGGAAATACTTCGGGGCTTCTGTTGAAAACATTGTTTATGACAACAAGAAGTATTGTTGTTCACATGGCTTGGGGGTACACAAATTCATTTCCTTAACGGACAATAGAAGTCCAAAAGTATTTACAATGTGAAGAGAGAATATTTATTCTTAAGGCATCTGTTGTGGTCAATCGAGAAAGAATTTGAACAATAAGAGCGTTAGGCAATTGACTGATTCTATCAATGAGGTTAGTTTCTTCACATTCTATCTCAATATTATTAAGGTGAATTTTCAATAATTAAAACTTTCAGAATTTTCATTATTACCACAACTACTAGGGAATTTGTGTTTCACACTCATGGTTGTCATGCTGCTTTTTCTTTTGTGGAGAACCAACAAAACAATAATAACTAAAAAAGGGAAGAATTACCATATATTAATAATGAGTTATTGTTTCTTAAAATGTAAATATTCATATTTTTAGTCCATCGATAGAAAAAATAATGTTAATCACATAAGCAAAGCAACATTCTGGACCTTTTGGCAAAAAAAATAAAAAGCATCTTCATGATAAGTTTACTTGTAATTTTCTTTAGACAATGTGTATCTTTTTGGTTTGCTAATTCTTTAATGTTTCACTAACAAAGTTATATTTTATGATAAAGTTTTTAATGTAATTTTATGTGACACTTTTATATGTATCTATTTTAATTAAAAAATTTCTTTAATATATAGGGGTCTTGTAAGGGAAAATGAAAGAGGATATTAGAAGGTGAGGAACATAACATTCACCAATGAATTCTCTTAACTCTACAATTCATCTCTACAAATGACAAACTGCATGTATATAGTAACCACACATATAACTATCTTATATAGATGAATCTCTTTAAGATATCACATGTTTATATTGACCTTTTATATTTTTCACGAGAGCAAACAATATAAACGAATTTTGAAGAATCTCCTAGTTCTTCAATATATTTTGAATAGATAATATGCACATCTTTAGAATTCCATTATCTTTCGTGATTAATACTAAAATATTCTTTTATTAAAGCAGTAATTTTGACACAGAGGGTAAACCCTAGTCTCATATACTAACACTGAGCTCGAGAGAGTAAGTGCGGTAAGGCGTAGGCTAGCCTTTATTCGGCAAATGGGTGTCCGAGAGGAACAAATTTGAAACGTTGCAAGTTGTCCTATAGGGAACTTATTTCCATTTAAAGTTTAGGCTAGTCACTATTATCTCGCAGATTTCTTATCAATCAGGTACCCAACTACTTATATCAACTTGTATTGCAGTCACGCCCCAAGAACTTTTCCCCATACTTGATTCCCTTTCGCATTTTTATCATTTTTACTATACTTGTGACAAAACCCGCCATCAATATTTGATACATTGTTTTCACCCCTTTAATTTATAATATTTTTATTCGTTAATCTCTTTAACTATGACTAATTAGAATGAAATTCTAATTTAACTACATGTTATCGAAACCTCTCTCTTTGGACACAACCTCAACCCTTTGTTGGGTTACCAAATTGTTGACAATCAAGACACTCATACCGCAGGGTAGTTTTGTTGGCGTGAAAATGCATTTCAACAGAGCTTTTAATCTTATTAGTTGTAGTCTACTTAATTATTTTTCATTTCAATTGTAAGTATTTGAGTTGAAAGCAGGAATTATGACTGTAAATTGCAGTAACGATAGCCAGGTTGTCCACCAAGATGACTTCGATAACCTCAACGATTTCAAATAGCCAAATGTCAATGACCCCCATCTCATGGGAGGTATTGGAGCCGTCAGCTTACCCAGTTGAGGGGAATTCAATTGTAAGACCCCGAAAATGAGATAAAGTGTCTAGATCCTAACATATTTTTCTTAAAGTTATAATGTCCTAAATATTTTTAAAATATATTATATGGGCAGTAGCTAAAATAATATAGGTATTGGAAGTCGAACGTTAAGGGACGACTAAGACGTTCGACGACTAACTCACCTAGATGCATAATATGTGGTTCTATGTGTTTATGGGTTATTCATGAGTCTATAAGGTTCTAAAATGTCTTATTATATGTATTATATGCAGTGTACAAAGTTTGAAGTTATTTGGAAGTCAAACGTCAAGGGACGACCAAGACATTCGACAACTAGTCGCTTATGTGCCTCATGTATTTATGCATGCCTTAATATGTATGAAATGAGTCTAATAAGTATTAAAATGGTTTAAAATGATTTTTCATGTTGTTATATGAAGTTTTGTGAAGTTTGGAGGTCAAACGCCCAAGAACGTCCAAGGCGTTCGAAAGAAAACCCGTAGACGTTCATCGTATGTTATGTTGAGGCAAATTCTGTTTGGACGTCTTATAGGTATTTTTTTGGATGAAATTTATCTGGAAGGTCTATAACTTGTTATGGTTCTTAATCGCGTTGGAAACGTCTGGGTACGACTTCTAAAGGGCCCCACAAGAGGCCCCAAAACCAGTGTGCAGTCTGTCCCAGGCAAACCCTGGTGACGGAGCATACAACGGCCAGTCATGGCTGTGACGCCCCGTCAAAGGTTCCCATCGTGAGGGACTTAGCCAAGGCTGAAGGGATGAGCCTTGGGCAGCCACTGTATCCAACGACGGAGGCATGTGACGGCCAGTCGTGGCTGTGACACCCCGTCACTGCCTTGCGGGTGTTCCTGCAACTGGCAGCCTGCGTCAGTTTCATTAAAGGGGTAGATGGAAAATTCACCCCACGTCCTAACCTGATTATTATGGGTTTATTTAAGAAATTTTGGGTGTATATAAATCATCCAAACCGTGATCACCCCATTCTAGAATCCTCACACAAGATATGAAACCTCTCCCTCCAAAAAACGATTATCTCTAAAAACACCCTGTTGGTTGAAGCTCAGAAACAGATCTCCACGCCTGGATTTTCCCCGGAATAAACATTCAGTTTAATATGGTTTTAACTAATCAATAGTATGGTGATTCTTCCATCCTCTATTTAGCTTTCATTTCTTGGAGAGGTCATTCTCAAGATTGCTGAAACGAGGAAAAATACGACTCAAATACACCATGTTTCTTCTTTCATCTCTTCTTTGGGGTTCTTCTCTTAAAATGATTTCAAAGGAATACATTTACAAACGCTCACTGATGATGCTTTTATCTATTTGGAAGTGGTTTCAATCCAATTCGCAGGATGAACCCATTCTCTATCACCAAAACGATTAGCCTTGCATGGCCTTATATCTTGATTTGTTGTCGATTGAATTAGCTTCTATTAGGGGAAGTGATTGTAGTATGATGTCATTACAGAATTTATGTTGAATTTATTATTATCTGTCCTTAATGATAGAGATAGGGATTTGAAGTGAATAGCTATGTTTCTACAGTTACCTTGAAGTCGATGGTGAGATCGGTCGTTGTAGAGTTTGATTATGTCTGACTGTTTGTAGCTACTGTTTTAGGGTGATCGAATGGATTATTTTGTATTATAAATCCTAATGCACAATCTAATAAAGCTTGCATGAAATTTGATCTAGATTCCTTTCGGCATGAGTCAAAAACAAAGTGTATTGATGGATCCAAATTTTGATTAGATGAAGCATGATTCGGTCTTGATGCTTATCTAATTTAGATACTGCCTAATGAGATACCATCGAGATAACATATGAATGCTGATCAAAGCCTTGAGGAGAGTTTGTTTTTTGTTTGGGCGGGGGCAGAGGAAACGGGGAGGAGAGGAAGGAATGCCGGCCTGCAAAAAGGAGATGCTGAAATCCCACACGCTTCGGTCGGTGTTTGGCCTGGCCAATTTCGCTTCGTCATCGGGACTTGGAGGGTAAGGGTTCACGAAGACAGAAAGAGACCTACGGGCAGGGTGGGGGCGGGGAAGAACGAGGGGTGGACGGGGGGCTGGGAGGAAGGCCAAAAAGACCCCAAGAGGAAGGCATGAAGATGCCCAAAAGTATGTGGCAGGAGGGAAGAGAAAAGGATCAAATTGGGGGGAAGGTGACTTGGGGGGGGAAGGGGAATTCAGGAAACAAGGGAAGCTGGGGGGGGAGAGGACCGGTCAAAGGAAAAAACAAAAAAAACAAAACAAAACAAAACCAAAAAGGGCGGAACAGGAAACGAGGAGGAAAGTTTCGAGATGCACGCCGCCCCGGACGGGCAACTCACGCAGCTCGGCATATGGTTAGCCCAGTTCAGACGGTACTGGTGGTGTTTTAGAGACCCTGGGTAACTTATGGATTGCGTGTGGTCGTGGACGGCTGGCCTGGTGGCATCATACTAACAACTATTCCGGGAGGTCGTATTGTTAAAGTCTGATACTTAAGCAAGTCGACAAGCCTAAATGCCTATGTTGCTAACCTTAATCTTGAGGGTAGTATCCACTGATTTCGACATGGTAGTTAAATGTAGGTTTGATACTGCCTTAGGCTCATCATTATATATTTATAAGATGTATCTAAATCAATTGCAAGGGAAAATTAAGTTAATGATCTATGTTATTCTAATTTCCTAGTAAGTTGATGTGTTTGTATTTATGTATAGTCTTATCGCTCTGTAGAGATTGTACATGGTTTCTTATGTGTTTAAAGTAACATTGTTGTATTTCAGTATATAACAGTTTTATTGATTAATATGGTTTATTGATTTATAATAATGATCAAATGGGGTGAGAAATTGGTAAGACAGGATTAGTAACTATACTCCTCTACTCACTATTTTATTTGAAGATGTGTTTAAGCATTGAGCCCCCAATGGTATCGCATGTGTGCGTATGGTGACCACACTTATGCCGAGGTGGACCCTTTTTTTTTGGTTTTGGTGCCTCTTATGCCTCATTATCTATGTGTTGACCGATTTCTTCTTGTCTAAGGCAAGTGAGGAATATATGATTTTATTGATTAGATGACACTTTATTGATGTAATTTGCCTATCTTACAATCTAGTTGTCGATCTTAGGTTGGGTGGATATGTTTGAGTCATGCGGGTTAGGGTTATTGTTTAGGTGCTTCATTGAACTTGTGTTAAAACGGTTAGTGTACCTTGCTCTAGTCAGTTTAGACCATTATTACGTATAAGTGTACATAGCTAAAGTTAGGAGCTTGATTATATGAGGTGTAATTGCTCTAGCATTCCGTATGCGATATGACTGTTGTGTGGTATGTTCTTGGAAGTATAATGTGGTATAAGAGGGTTTGGCTTGCGCAGTGTGAGGAGTAATTGATACCATTATGTGATCATGGTTGACCAATGTACATCACACACTCTCACTTTACGGTTAGGCATTTCACAGTAGCATAGGTCATGGTGTTTAATGAAAGGGTTTTTTCATATTGTCACTAATATCTACTACTATGCACTGTAAAAGTATAGGAGATAGGTGACCAGTATGTTGTTGTATCTACACCTTCCATAGGATTACTGATAGGGTATAGTAGGGACAAGGGTATGGGAATTTGGTTTTGGATTGATATTTTTAAACCTGGTATGTGGAAGGGATGAATATCGATGAACATGTCATACAATATGATGTTGGCATCGAAGACATGCACTATGAATGGTCATGTTGTCTTGTGGGTTTAATGAAAGAATGTCCATATAGTGTTTCTAGCACATCGCTAATGCATTGCATATATGATGAACGGTGTGACCTTATGGGTATTTGAAAGTTTGATCTCATCTAGTTAAGCTTTATGAACGATGGAATGAGAGCTAGTCAAGTTTTGAGCGAGGCCTTGAATTAGGGTTTTCCCCACCTGGTTCAATTGACTCCTAAGACTATATAGGGACTTCAATAACATTATGCGATGTCCATGTGATAAGGATTTTTATTTCTCACCACTCCAGTTATTCAGGTTTTGCACTTTAGATACTTTGTGTTATCCTCCTCTTCAGTTCGACCCGCTTCTTGACCTCCCGTCCGCCCGTCCGTAATCGACGCTGCTCCAACATATTTCTTTATTGTCTGAACCGGCCGGCCCTCTCCGACTCTCCTAAGGCCTATGTTTTTTATAAATAAAGTTTTAAGGTAAGGTGGATGTTCTGAATAAAGGTTACCTAGATTAGCACCGAGTGAACTTGTATCTAAGTGTTAGTGCGTGACCCTTTGCTAGCAAGGTTGGAAGGTGGTCTTAGTCCGATAAATCACGGCAATCCGGCCACCCTCCATCAGGGCGTGGCCAAGGAAGCTCATCACGCAAGTCGACAATAAGCGGTCTTTTTGTTCTTGATATGCTATGGGGTTCGTATTGTCAGCGCTCCCTATGAATCCCCCATATGTTCCATTTAAACTAGTGTTGCCACCATAGTAATCGTAGTGGATCAACCTTTAGGATACCCGTCTATGGCTGTATGATGGGTTCACACACTACCATTTACCTTTCTCCCTTCTCTACCCCTAAGTCATATGATTCCCCCTACCATTGATCTCTCCTTCCCGCTTCCCAGTAAACCCCCCCTTTATAGGTGGGGGTTTTTGTTGCCCCAGATTCCTGTTTAGCTCCCCATGATCTAGGTCGGGTAAGAATATAGGTTCCCCCCCCCTTTACAAGAAATGGACGAATTTTGGAATTAACCCGTAATTAGGCTACCATAAATTTATAATGACTTCAAGGGACGTTAATAGGAGAGGCGGGGAAGTAATGAACTCTAGCCCATTGCACAAGTAGCTCTTAGAGATAGTTCTAGGAAGGTGTTCTACAGTAAGTCCTGTCACTGTGTATGTGTCCCTATGCCATTGACATTGTAATTGTAATATTTGTCTACTTGTAATGGAAGATATGGCATGCATGATGACGCTGTTATGCATGATTTTGGTCTTGTTGGCCTCTTAGAGAAGTCTTGACTTAACTCTGTCTATATGATATTAAATCTAGATGGTATGTGTTATGTCCATGATGCTTTGGCGTTTTGTTTGTGAAATTTGGTTCTATGAGCAGTTGATGACAGTGTGATGCGCATTTAGTTCCGCCATAGTGATAAATGCGTATGATATTTATCAAAGATGGCGACTATGAAATGATGAAAATAGTGATGCTTGCGCGAAGAACACGTCCATTTTTTTAATGCCCATGTGGTTGCTTCAGGCTTTCGCCATTCCTACTTACCTAGTAGCCCATTCTGTGCCTCGCACGAAGTCTCATCTATCTGTGTGTACATTTTTACACCATGGACAGTGTTTTTAGGCTCTAGGAGGATTAAAGTATGTCGTGCATGGTCCGAACGAGAGTGGATCGTTGATCGTGAAGTTTCTTGGAGTTACGACAATGTAATATTCGGCTTCATGTTCATAGATATTTTTTTCCTCGTGTTCTATATCTGCCTAAACGTCATGTCTAGTGATATTGTTAGTTGTAATGCCGTTAAGGGCGTTTCTGTGTGCTCCTAATTTGACCCCCCAAAGTATTGAAGTCTCAGATGGATTAAAGTGGTATCTTAGAGTCTAGTGGTATCACCACGCCACTTTGTTTTTTTATGTGTCTCTTGCAGAGATATATGTTTTTAGCCTATGATGTGTGTGGTTTTTATTGAATGCTTTGTTTGACCGACTTTTCTGCTAATTTTATTATGTTCCGATGCTGTATTTTGTGTCCACGATCGTGACGCACTGTCACTGGTGCGTCTGGATATGGACGATCGCTGTTGCCGAGGCCAGGTAAGCGCAGCGTGGTTTAAGTTCTAGTGGGTGGTGCTCCCACGGGTGATGTGATACACGTAACATCTGTGTCTTAGATTCATGACTCGGTTTATAAAGTGTGGGCTCTTAGGCAAGGAGTCCTCATATTGACCCCGTGTGTGCAGGATTGCAGGATGTGCCTCTGTTTCGCCCATTTGTGTGTATTGTTTGAGTGGGTATCCATATAGGTCAGACTGGTTAGAGAGGCTATCTATAGGTACCTATAGAGTTTGTTCTTCTTCTACGTTCCTATTCCCTGTTAACTTGTTACTCGTGGCCAGAAATCGTTTTAAATCCTATTTTAACGCTGTTCTCACTTATTTTTTTTTTGGATCGGTGGCCTTTTAGATGTGATTTTCTGTATGATATTGCTCGATGCTTTGATGGTACAAAAGGTGAGTTAACTGCGATCTCTTGTTTATGGTTTGAATGAGTATGGTTGAAGTGACACGTTGTCCTATTTTTGAGTATGTATTAACTAACTAGGGACTTGAAGGGTTAACTAGATCTAGGTAGGGGCATGGGACTCATTCCTAGTGGGTCTTGCCATTTTTTTCCTGGATGGAGATACTTTAGGAGGCTAATATTATGTATGTGTATTATGATGATAATGTAAGGTCCCTACGTGTGATAATCTAAGATGCGTATCAAAGATTTGTACTCCTTATATATCTAGCCGTGACTATAGATATGGATTGTTTTATGGTATGCATGAAGGAGATAGATTGAGTGAAGTATGGCTAATTTAGTTCTGTTGGGCTAACTTGATTTAGTAGGTTTATGGGCTTTTATGATCATGCACCATGTCCTTTTCACTCTTTTCCTCCCTTTCCCCCCCCCCTCCCCGTCCTTTACTCTTAATCTGCCTTGTTTCCCTTTCCCCCACCCCCCCCCTTCCTTCGCCCCCCCCAGCTTCCTTTTTTTATGCCTCTGTAGCGCTCTCACCCCCTTTCCCCCCCCCTTCCTTTAACTTACTGGGGCTTTTTTGCGTTGTTAGCCTATTCTCCTTGAGTTGATACGAATAGCGCTTATTGTGATGATCCGTCTTGTAATCCACTATTATTTTTTATGGACTAATCATATGCACTCTATGTGACTAGCAAGATATGTTTTTAACGATATGTAGTCATGATTAGTTTTAAAGCATACTAGCCAGTTATGGCGGGTTTGATTTAGGAATGTCTCGGTAGATTTTTGTTTCCCTTATATGGTTTTATATGATGGTAGCCAAATACTAGGCTTGTATTGGAATGTTTAGTAACTACCCAGGAAGCATGCTTATCCTATGAATGTATTGCATGTATTAACCAGTGTGTGCAATTGTCTCCTTCTGTATATAAGCGATACTTGATACGTTGCTAGCTCGGACATTGGAGTTCCCTTGTAGAGAGTTGTCCTCGTGTAACAGATAGTATGCGTGCTATGAATTGTTGATTATGAGGGTCGTAAATCGTGTTCTAATATGTGTTCCTATTTTTTGCTTGTTCCCCTCAATTGTAGATAATGTTGCAGTTATAGATATTGGAGCATGCCCCTATAAAGATAGGCAATATTGTACATGTTGGGAGAACCAACCTAAATTGTCTTTGATTGGCGGTTGTTTGAAAATTGTGTAGAATTGATGAATATGAAATGATAATGAATGTGAAAAAGGAGTTTTGCTATTGGAAATAAAGAATGAGAGTCTATGACATGAGAGTCATAGAGAATTATCTAAACTTTTATTGGTTATGAACTTTCCTGGTTGTTTCCTAAAATATGTATGACATAGTGTTATTGCATTGTAGAAGAACTTATGTGAATGGCTTCAGGTATGTGAATCAATAATTAATGCTTGAGGACTGATTTGCCTAATATATTGTTATAATGGTTTAGAATGCTTAGTGTTGCTAAGAATTGATGTAATTCCTCTAATTGTAATCACTTTAAGTGATGACAAATGAAGGTTGTGTAGTTAATACCTTATAGTGGGTTAAGTTTCTCATTAGGTGCTGACTAAGTCGGGTGTGGAGGGGGTTCGAGTAGTTTTGTATTGTTGTTGCCGTATTTTCCATTTGCTCCCTGATCATTCTATTCGTAGTGAATTGGAAAATATGAATTCTTTATGTAAGCATGCTGTAATTTTGATTATTACCTAGTATGCATAAAAGTGTAGAATGCATGATCTTTATATGATTGGTATGAATTGATTGGACATCATCTTGGAAACAGGTGAATTTTCGAATGAAAGTAGCATGAAACGAAGTACTTTTTTTATAATGTCCCACTCGGTGTATTATAGTGTTGTAATTTACACGCTTGAATAGCTAGTGCGGTAGTTTACTTATGAGATGGATAAGAAAGTATGGTAATAGTTCACTTGTGGAAGGTAAAATGTTTTAGCATAAAATGCAACCAACAGTTGGGTTTTCTTTCTAACATTGAATTATACCCCATGTAGTATCTTGGTTAACAACTAGTGGCTTTTATGATTGGGAATCGTCATTAAGTGTAGGCTTCATGCTTGGAAAAGTGAAAAGCATGTGTGTAGCTAACCTTCAAGTGTCCATAGTTGGCTGCCGTTTTGTGCCTATAAGTTGTTTTATATTCCAAAAATGAGGCTTATTTGTGTAAGGGTGAGTATTATGTTGGAAAAGAATGATTGCGGAACGGCTTCCTAGTTGTTGGTGAGGTACTGGCTGTTTTTTGTTGACCCCTTACCACTTAGACTCTTTCAATAAAAGAAGAAAATGCAATGTCGGGGCCATGAAAGTTGATGAAAATTTCTCATTAAGAGGACATTGACCTTGTGCGCTAGGCGTGGCTAAACTTCATGATACACTGTCAGTTTGTTAGGATAGGACATTCCCCTATTTGGAAACCACTAAGAATGGGTGTGTTTGATTGATTAGCTTGACCTTTGATGAGCACTGGTTAAGGAATGAAGATCTTTACTGATTGACAACTAATTCATAGTTTATGGCACTGAATGTCTATTGAGTGCCTTAAGTGACTTTGAGGTATGGTTAGGATCTCCCTATGAGTAGCTGTTTGTCAAGCTTTGGTGTAATGCATTAGATTGTAACGGATATGTTATATTGTGTGGGAGAAGGATGTACCTCTATGAAAAACATGATAGCGCCTTTGGGTGTGAATTTTTTTTTTTTGCAATTCAAGAGTGAGTGAGAATGGTTTTGCGTTGCTTGTGTGACATTGAGTGCTAAATATTTGATGTACTTTTTTAACTATGTAGCATTTGGCTTCCTCTTAATGATTGAGTCTTGTGAGCATTATAAGATCCCTCTAAGGTGTCATCGGAGGGAACGGAAGTTCTCAAGTGGGGGATATTGTAAGATTCCTGAATAATGAGAATAAGGGTTTCTATGAGAATAAAATGTTTTTCTTTAAAGTTATAAGGTCCCTGAATATGGTGTACAGTCGTAAACCCTTCTAGATAGTTTATTATCAAGTGAGTAGCTTAAAAGATTATAGGTATTGGACGTCGAACGTAAGGGACGAATAAGACGTGCGAAGTAAGTCACGCAGAGACTAGTACGGCCTTATTCTGTGGATAACTGTGTCTATGGGTGATGTCATGAATTCTATAAGGTCTAAAATCTTCTTATTATATGTATTATCGATGAAGTGTACAAAGTGGTGAAGTGATTTGGTACCTAGTCGAACGGAAAGGGCAGACCAGACATTCGACGACTATGGCTTAGGTGCCCTATGTGTCTATGCATGCCACTAAAATCTATTATATGAGTATAATAAGTATTAAAATGTTTGTCCTCATTGTTAAAATGATTTTCATGTTGCTAATCGTTTCCATTGAAGTTTTTGGGAGGTCACAAACCGTTCGCCTCTTCAGACCGTCCAGGCGGTAGAATCCAGATAGCCCATAGACTTCATAGTATGTTCTAAATGGTTCGGGGCGTAAAGCTTTGACCCTTGTTGTTTTTTTTTCCCCTTTGACATCTTATAGTGTTTTTGGATGAAAGTTTTGGGATTGTAAGTGATTAGAGATTGTTAAGGTTTTTGTTTTATTCCGATGTTATAATAAGTATAACGCTGGCGTTTCCTTCCACCCCCCATGGGAAAGTTGCCTAAATGGCCCACAAGTGGCACGCCAAACAGACATGGACCCTCCACCAAAGCTAGTGGAGGAAGTGTTCCAGGTCACTAAGACCCTTTTTGGCGACAGAGCCGTCAACGTTCCAATCCTGGTATGTGTACTGCCACACGTTCAAAGGGTCACTTCATCGAGGACTTATATCCCCACGTATGAAGGGGCGAACCTTGGGCAGCCACTGTATCCAACGACGGAGATATGTGACGTACCGTCGTGGCTATGACACCCCATCATTTCCTTCGTCGCGAGTGTTCCTGCAATTGGCAACCGGGCGTCTGTTTCAATAAAGGGGTGAATGGTAAATTCATCCCACGTCCTAAAATTATTAATATGGGTTTATTTAAGTAATTTTGGGTGTATATAAGTCATCAAAAACGTGATCACCCAATTCTAGAATCCTCACACAAGATTGAAACCTTTCCCTCCAAAAATGTTTTCTCTAAAACCACCATTGTTGGTGAAGCTCAAGAACAGATTCAAGATGGGTTTTGCATGGATGAATCATAACGTTTAAGAGTTTTTAAACAAATAAAAGGTATGTTGATCTTCATCTCTAGTTATCTTTTAATCTAGAGAGCCATTCTCAAAGATTTCAAAAGAGAAAAATACGATCAAACCCTTTCTTCTTCAATCTTCCATGGGTTCTTTCTTAAACTGATTTCAAAGGCATTATATGAATGTATTGATGATTTTCTACTGATTTGGAAGTGGTTTTCAATCCAATTGCATGATGAACCCATGCTTTATCACCAAAACGATTTATCCTTGCATGGGCCTTATGATCTTGATTTGTTATCGCTTGAATTATGATTCTATTACGTTGAAGTGATTGTATATGCTGTTAGTTACATGAATTTATGTTTAATTTATGATTTTCAGTCCATGATGATAGATATATAAAGATTTGATCATTAATAGCCTATGTTTCTACATGTTGCCTTGTTGTGGATTGTGAGATCGGTTGTGGAGAGTTTTGATCATGTATGAATTTCTGTAGCTATTGTTGTAGGGTGATATGATGGATGAATTTTGTAGGTATAAATCCTTAATGAACAATCTAAGAAAGGCTTGCATGAATTGATCGAGATTCCTTTAGGCTATGAAGTCAAAAAGCTAAGTGTATGATGAATCTCAAATTTTGATTAGATGAAGCATGATTTAATCTTGATTATTATCTAATTAAATACTGTCTAATAAGTATATCGTTGATAAAATATGAGTGATGATCAGAGCTTTGGAGAGTTCATAGTATTGGTAAAGTCTTCTATACTCTAGCTAGACGACAAGCCTAAATGCCTATATTGTAACCTTAATCTTGAGGGTACGTTATCATGATTTATATATGGATAAATGTAGGTTTATCTACTGCCTTAGATTCATAATATGTATAAAATATGATCTAAATCAATGCATGGGAAATTAGCTAATGATCTATGTTATTCTACTTTCCTAGTATGCTGATGTGTTGTATTATGTTATAGTATAATCTTGTAGCAACTTGTACATGGTTTATTATGTTTTTAAAGTACATTTATCTACTGCCACATTTGTGTTTTATTGATGAATAAGGTGTATTGATCAATGATGATCAAAGGGTGAGAAATTGGTAAGAATGCTTATTCCCTCTACTCTTCTACTTCTCTATTTATTTATAGTATTGTTGATGAAGCCTTGGATGGAATTGTGTGGTATGGTACACTTATGGTGGAGGTTTTTACTTTATTGTCATTATATATGTGTTGACCATGCCCTTGAAGGCAAAATGAGGAATATATGATTTATTGATTTAGATGATCACTTTATGATGTAATTGTGCCTATTTTCCAATCTAGTTGTGATCTAGGTTGTGTGGATATTGTATGAGCATGCTTATATTCATGTTAGGGTATTGTATAGGTGCTTCCATTGTTATGTTAAAATGGTTAGTGGCCCTTACCCATGTACCCCTTATATGAAAGTGTAAATAGATAAAGTTAGGAGCCTTGATTATAACATTTAAATTGTCTTGCCTCCTATGATATTATGTGTTGTGTGGTATGTTATTGGAAGTATAATGTGGTATAAGAGGGTGGATGCCTCATGGAGTAATTGATAGCCATTATGTGATCATGTTGACCAATGTACACACACTCTCACTTACATGCATGTTACAGGTAGCATAGGTGAGGGTGTCTAAATGAAAGGTTGTTCTCATATTCACTAATATCTACTACTATGCATGTAAAGTATATGTATGTGAAGTATGTTATGTATTCCTTGCTAGGATGACTGGATAGGTGTACTAGTATGGGCAAGGGTATGGGAACTTGTCTATACATTGCACATGTCTATCTTGATAGGATAATTCCTATGTTTGGTTTCTATGTATATGAAGGATGAATATATGAACATGTTATGAATATGATGTGTATGAAAGGATGAAGTATGAATGTTCATAGTGTCTCAGTGAGTTTATATGAAAGGATTGCTCATATAGTTATGCCTATAGACAAATGCATTGATATATGAACATGTGTGACATTATGGGTTATGTGAAAGGTTTGGTCACATCTATGTATACGCTCATACACATGAATGATGATCTAGTCAATAGAGTAGCCTTGAAAGGTGTGCTCATGTGTATCGAAAACTAGATAGTGCTAATACATATGCTATGTCCATGTCAAAGGATATTCTCACATGATTTAGGTTGATGGACTCTTATCTATGACCTATGACCTAAGCAGATGAGGGGATGACTCTCCTAAGCCTATGTTTTTCTAAATAAATGTTAATGGAGGATTTCTCAATAAAGGTAACTTAGATTAGCACCGAGTGAGCTTGTATATGAGTGTGTGTCCCTTTCCAATGTTTGAAGGTAGGTCTATTATAAATCTCATGGGGTGGATAGCCTCATGACCCAACATAGGGTGTAGGGTTGAAATTTCCATGAATCCCCCAAGTTCCATAGCTATGTTGCCACCATAGTATAATAGCTAGTGGATCAACCTAGATAGCTATGTTTATGATGGGTTCTACTTTGGCCAGTAAACCACCCTTTATCGGTGTTGGGTTTTGTGGCACCGGATTCCATGTTTAGCATCACATGGTCTATATTGGTTAAGGCTATAGTTTCCCTAAAGTAAATTTGACAATGGAAGTTAAGTGACTAGGACTCTAAATAGAATGACTTAAAGGAGGTTACTTAGGATAGGTGGAAGTAATGAACCCATCAAGACATTGCACAAGTATTAAAATGATATATATGCTATTGATAAAGGTTTTATGATGATTTACTCAAAATGGCATGAAATATGATTTCAAAGAAAACGTCCCTTTTTAAATGCATGTTTTTGCATGGTTGTCATACTTAGTACATTCTTGTGATAATCCCATTCTTCTCTACTTTTTACACAAAGTGTAGGTTATGGATAATCAAAGGATGTCTTGGTTGCAAAGATCTTGATAGATGATTCCCAAGCTCAGTGAAAGGAACCCTTAATTTCAAGGATCTCCTACTTATGCCTCTATTGTAAAGTCTTTAAATATTGTATTGTTTGTATTATGTCTTAAGGGTCATGTCCCTAATGTACTCCAAAGTTATTGAGTATAAGATGGCAAAGAGACTTAGAGTCTATGTATGTATTATGACTACCATTTTATATGTATATGAATTAAGGTTTCTAGCATATGAGGTGCTATGAAAAGTTTTAAATTTTCTGTTAAATTTACTATGTCGATGCGATGAATGATAACTATGGGCTTGTACAAGACCTCTAAGAGGTCAAGTACGCCGTGTTACTTCTAGGGGGTGCTCCCCGGTCGTGACAGTAATGATCCATAGAATGAGCACTATGTTGCTGCTCTTGCAACTAAAAGGAATCTTTAGTGAATTGGCTCATGAGGATCCCCATGAGCATCTTCAAAACATTGTAGATGTTTATGGGACATTCTCTTTCAAATAGCATATCTCAAGAGTATAACTGGGAATCTCTTTAGTTATTACCTAAATTAACTCGAAATTTCATCACTTCATGTGAAGAGCTGGTAACCGCATTCAGTTTGCGATTTTTGCCTCCCTTGAAGATGATGACTGTTCGAGATAGAATTCAAAGCTTTAAGAGAGTGAATTGAGAGCCTTTGCACGAAACTTGGCTAAGGTTCAAAAAGATGGTCCTACCATTCCCAACCCATGGTTTACCTGATAATGTGCTCTTTCAGTACTTTTATCGGAGTTTAGATTCAGTAAACAAAGGTGTCTCAAACCAACTCTCACTCGGACGCTAAAGCAACAACTATGCGCAGTAGGAGCTCAACTTCTTTATGTCATGACAACTATCAACAGGGTATGGTAAACTCGCGAGTATGGGGAATCTCCTGTCACATTTCTGTTATGGAAGGAGACGATTTAAAAGGACAATGAGAGAGAACAAAACATGGCAAGGATTATGACACATCCTCATATTCTTTCAAAGAACGTCATAGGGGCTTTTGCCCGTAGTGCGAATGTCGTGGGGGTCGAGAGCACTAGTCTTGATGAAATGAAATTCCAAGCTATGTATAATGAGGAGGTAAACTTTCTAGCCAATCAAGGTGGTGGCTATCGGTCAAAATATCCCTAGACAAAGTGTAAATCAAGGTTGGTGTAGAGATGAAGGTTGGAAATATAGAGATCGTGAATGAAGAGACCGTAATCCGAATTGGAAATATGGGGAGAAGGATAGATACATGCCTCTGTAAGAACATTAGAAGCCCAAAGATTTAGACTGATGAAGGTCTGAGGACATACTCTCGCGTATCCTTAACAAAGTTGAAGGGTCGGACAAGATGCTGAAAGGCATGAAAAAAGATGCATCCACCCTTTGCCAGAACAATCACCCATTATGTCGGGGGTTGTGCGTGGGGGTGGGCGGATGTTCAAGGAGTTTAGAGACCCCAGAAGGATAGTGGATAATATGTCTAACTCCAAGAGTGAGGTTTGAAAGTTTACTTGTGTCGTGACACGATGTTAAATAAAGCATTGTTTGGGAGGCAGCCATAAGCCCTATAATTGTTTTTCGTTATATTAACAAAATAATAGTGTGCTTTTTTACAAAGTGCAGAAGTAGGGAAGTGATTTAAAAAGTGAGAGTAGGTAGCAAAATGTATTGCAGGAGAACCACCGACTTGATCGGCGAACCCGACCTCCTCCACCATATAACTCAGGCAACTCATCTTGGACCCTTTAAAAATCAGTCAGTTGTTGCTGCCAGAAAATTATACCCAACATGTTGTTCGATTCGATGATCAACCACACTTGGAACCTTAAATGAGTGTGCAAGTTTGTCACATTCGCGAAGACACCAACTACTTGGCGCTTCATCGAGGGAATGGGCTAATCTCACTAATATCGTCGAAAGTACTGAAACTGGATGGTCACTGGAGTGGGAGGTTTAAAAACCCTTTTTTCAATAATCTCTCTGACATTTCCCTCTGCACAAACTCAGTTTAAAGTATTTTCTAACAATTATTGAAAAACGGAATCATTGTGCAGAGGGAATTTCGAGAGATTATGGAAAAGAGGGGTTGTTAAAGCCTCCCACTCTCAGTTGACCGATCCAGTTTCAGTACTTTCGACGATATTAGTGAGATTAGCCCATTCCCTCGATGAAGCGCCAAGTAGTTGGTGTCTTCGCGAATGTGACAAACTTTGCAACTCATGTAAGGTTCCCAATTGTGGTGATCATCGAGAATATATATATATATATATGGGATAAAATGGGGGCCCAAAAAAATTGGGACCCAAGCAATTACTTAAGTGGTCTTATGGTCGAGGAAGGCCGTTGGGGGCCCTTAAGGCTAATCCGGGTGTGGTTCAGTCTAACATAGGTAGCGCCGACTCGTGTTGGGATCTGTGGGGCACGCACCCCCCTTTTTTTTCTCATATTTTTTTTTGGTTATTGTTTTGAAAAACAAGAGTTTTTTCCCGCTAAAGTGACATTTGAAAAGAATAATTATTACATTCGGAAGTCGCCATTTGGAATGATTTGGTGTGTCCGATCACAAACCTTATTAAGAGGGATTCCTCAATAAAAAGTAAATGTGACTCTGTTTTTTTTGGTCCTGCGAATGAAATTCAGATAAGGAATTCAGTTCCCGAGGTAGAATTTTTACGCACACTCGCGTCCCGTGGTTCTCTCGCATGGTCACTTCACAAAGGACTATGACAATGGTTGGTAGATGAGGTGTGACGAGTGTAGAGAAAAATTAAGTCAAGAGTATTTTGGAAATGTATATATTCTTACTCATAAGAATATCATAAAAAAAATAAGGAAATATTGGCAATAAAAAAAAAATAGGTCACCCAAAGGTAAAAATAATATTGTAAACATTTATTTACACTGACGTTATTAATATTTTAAAAGGGGAGAAGAGAAAAAAAAAAAGTGCACTCTATAATTTTGTTTGATAAGAAAAAAAAAGAAAAGGAGGGTTGCTGGCGAGGTCAGGTTAAACACGTCCATTCCTAAAGAATTTGACTTACAAACCCTTTGTGTGTTTTTTTAAAATAAGTATCATATGTGGGCGAATTTTAAAAGTATACTATGTAGATTTTACACGAAAATTTTATTTTTATTTCTTTATATTTTGGAGCCACACTTTTTTAATTATCTTTTTTATTTATTAATTTTTTGTTTTTTTAACCAGTATTAATAATTTGGTGAAGGTTTGGTTGGTATAATATTCTTTTAAATTACACTCTTATATATCCTTTTTTTAACTTTATTTACATAAAAAAAAAAATCTTACGTTTTGTTAACTTTTTTATTTTTTATTGTATTTCTATTTTCCTTTCTTTCATGTATTTATTACATTCTATTGTTTATTTATTCATTGTTCTTTTTAATCTTTTTTTGATTTTTTTTTGGTTTCTATGCTTTTTTTAATCAGTTTTTTATTATTCTTTTTCTGTTCACGTTGCTTTTTTATTATTATTATTTCTTGCTGTCTTCTTATGCTTTTTATTTATTTTTCTATTAATATTCTTCATTATATTTTTTATTTTTTTTATCATAAACCTATAAATAATATTCGTATATCCTCAACCATATAATTTAACAATCCAAATTAAATTGATAATTATCTTTTTTTATTCTGAAGATAAATTATTTATTATTTATCAAAATAATAATTAAATAAAACTAAAGTATATTCTGCAAAGCTTTAATAGAATTGCTAATCAATTAAACATTAGTTTATATCCTAATCTAACAAGAATAGAGTAAATTTTAAAAAAAATAGTTAAAATTAAGTTAAAAAATACTTATTCAATATCATGGAATTTCATATAAATTGTAAATCGCATTTAAAGAGGATAATAATAATAATAATAATAATAATGATAATACATGATGCATATTTAAATTATTTATGTATTTATTTATTTATTTATTCTTAACAATAAGAATCTCTGGCAACGTTTTCTTATGTTTTTGCTAATTCTAAAAAAAACTCATAACATCAATCACAAAAGTGATATTTCATAATTGTAATAATAATCAACTATTAAAAGAATTTCATATTATTTGAATTAGACTTTCTTACAAGCGTTTCATTAAAATCATACAGAATTCAAGAATTTTAGAGATTACCGCTATTATTCGTCACCACAGAAACAACAAAGAACTCTACTTTCTACTATTTTCAAAGTTATAACAAGTATTAACTTAATGAGCCACGATTGAACCACGAACCAAGATTCCAACCTATAACCTAATTCTCAATAATAACTCACCTTTTCTCTCCCTCCTAATTTTTTGCTCTTGCTTTTTTTTTTTCTATCTTCTTTCAATCTCGTGTTCTGTGTATTCTTGCTGTCTCTCTGTCTATTTTTGTCACTGATCGTGGGGTAATATACTATTTTTTGGGTGCTAATCTAGTTGCTGACTAATTTTAAGCGGAACGTATTGTAAATGGATTAGATTACATTTCAAAAATTCAGTATTGAGAAATTGGCGTTGAGATAAGGATTCAATACATCATAATCCTCATAATAATAATAATAATAATAATAATAATACTAAAATAATAATAAATTATAATAGGCCAAATTACAAACAAACTTAAAATGAAAAAAATCTGTAAACTTTTAAAAAAAAATCATCAAAAGAGTAAAAAAAATTAAAAAAATAGATGGAATGAGTTTTATAGGAAATAATTTAGGAAGTTGGGAGTAATTATAATAAGGTAAACAAATTTGAGATTTTAGGACGCCTTTTTCTTTTTTCTTTTCTTTTTTTATACTTTTTCATCGTAATATTTCTATATTATTATTATTTTTTAGAGACTATATATAGTTATCAACTATTAACTTAAATTTCCAACTTCTAGTTATCAATTTTTTTTTTATTATTAAACTAGATAATTATCTTATAATTTATTATTTACAAATTTGAATTATTTATTATTTAGTTATTTAAATATAACCCTTTTTAGAATTTGTGTAAAATATATTATTGCTTTGTGTGTAAAAATGAGGTGTTCACAGTATGCCCCTCTTACTTGGAAACATGAAGAGTTTTCATGCAATACTTGACAATTACTATTTTTAACTGAAATATTTAATGCCACTTTTGATTGTGTCCTAAACTTTGAACACTTACCTATCCTAAGTTGATGATAGGATTCCACTAGTTCCAATGATTAGGTATTTGAGTCAAGGTTTTATCAGATTCCGGTTCGTATCTCATGCTATACATAAAAAAAGAAAATACAAAAGGAATATATGAATTCCTCTCTACTCCGATAGTTGCTAGTCTTCATTTTTTAATTCTCTCTCGTTATCGCTTCAGTTCAAACCCTTTGGTAGGTTTAAATCAAAATAAACGATTCTGAACTTTTGCGTTTGACATCTAAGTTTAAACTTGAAACTTCTGACGTGACCTTCAACTACTGACGTTCTTTTTCCGCATGATATTCTTGAACTTATTTTCTTGAAAGGATGAAGTCTTTTCTTTGTAACGTGCAATTTGTGTATTATGTGAAACCTGCCACGAATAAATTTTCTGTCCTAATGACACTAGTAAATTTTTGTAGTTATTGATTATTTATAAAAGTCATACTAATAATAAAATAATGTTTTTCTGTAGCCATTGTACAATGTCAAATCACACAAATGGGAGTTTTGTACCTAAATTGCAACCATTTTGTTATGTACCTGAGAAAGTAACAAAAACGAAAAATAAATAGGGGTTATTGTTGGCCCATATTGCAACCATGGTTATTGTGCCCTGTTAAGACTGAAAAATAAAATAGGGGTTATTGTGGCCCCGATATTCAATCTAGGGTTATTGTGCCATCTGAAAAAATAAAAATAAAATAGGGGTTATTTGACCTGATGCAACTAGGGTTATTGTGCCTGTAAAGACATAAAAAAATGATAGGGTTATTGTGCCCTATAGCTTCAAAACCCACTGTTTGTGCCCTCTGAAGACCTAAAACATAAAGAGGGTTATTTGTGCCTCTATATCAATCAGGGTTATTGTGGCCCTGTGAAGACATAAACCAAGAATAGGGGTTTATTTGATCTATCTGAACAAGAGGTTATTGTGTCCCGTGAAGACATGACAACAAAGAATAGGGATTAATTGTGCCCATATTCAACCCGGGCTTATTATGCCCTTGAAGACATGAAAAATAGTGTAGGGTTATGTCCATGTGAAGACCATGAAAACTATGGATATAGGGTTATTTTTTGGTCGCTATATGCAACCAGTGGTTATTATGCGCCTCTGAAGACGCATAAAAATAAATGGGGAAATATTGTGTCATATATAATTATATATATATATAATATATATTATATATCTATAATATATAATAATATATATATATATCTATATATAAGTATTAATATATAGTAGATATATATATATATTATATATTTCTCTTCTTTTCACTTATATCATATGTTATATGATTATTCATTATTATATGTTTTGTATTTTTATTTGGTACATTGAACCCTAAAATAAAATAAAATGCCCGCAGATTCATTAAGAAAAAAAAACTCATTTTTATTGTATTATTAGTTTATCATCTCTTTGTATGAAATGTAAGGATTCAAGATTTACCATCTGTAGGCTTTTGTCTCTCGCAAACTATTTACATGATTCTGCTTTAATATTTACCTGTTTTCAAGTCAAAGAAATGTCTTGTTTCTTTTTTCTAAATGGTGGTTGTTCGTGACCTTCAGTATCTTGTGAAGCTTTGACTTCTGGATCACGCCCCTCCTGGGAGATTATCCCATTGATGATTGTGGCGAACATCTTGAAGATGTTTTAAAAACAGTCCTTATCTTCTTGAACACTTCATTGGACATTCTAACTCTTAACCATTTTATGCTTTTTGTGTGGTTTATTGTTCCCAGCAACTCTTTTCTTTTATAAATGATTTTTCACATCGGTAATCGTTTTGATATTAGGTTTTCTCGATAGGTTCAAACCCTAGCCATATGTGCATGTCCCCAACATTCAACTGAAAATACCGTATTCAATTTTGCGGATTTATTTTAATTTTTCTCACTTGCACGAGTTTGAATGCTGATAAAGAAAAAAAAGCTACAGAAAATGACAGTAAAAACGCGAAACACAGAGCACAAATGACACTAACGAAGGTTTGAAGGAAAAAGTCATGTCTTTAGAAGTATAAGATAAATAAAATAAAATGTAAAAATGAGTGAAAACCTCTTATCCTGAAAGTACGTGACTACTTAAACATGACATGCAGTTGGACTGAACTTTTATCTTTTCGAAATGTCCTGAATCTCAGTGAAACATGTTACACCTTCATTCTAACTTGACTTTATCATGATTGCGCTCATGTCATACAAAATGCATCTTTGATCAGTAAACAGCCTTTCATGGTTTTTCACCAATAATACATTCTAATCTTTGTCACTCAACTAACCATCATCTTATAGTGTCTGTAAGGTTTTTCACTCACAAAACTCTCTTCTTTATTTTTTTCCAAAGTTCTCCATATAATGTCTCAACCTTTAGAGAACTGAAGAGCATGGTTATCTTTTTATTGAGCGATTGGACCAAACCCCAATGAAGGGCTGCATTGTATCCTTTTAGGAATCAGGTCAAACATAGTTCAATAAACTTTTCATTTTTTTAATTTATTTTTTTAGTTTTTTTTCAATTTTTTTTTTTTTTAAAAACTAAAAAGCCCCAGAACCAGTGGTGGTTGAGATAAAAGAGTATCATGTCTATCTTCTCATCATAAAAATGACAAGGATTGTTAAATGATTAGCTCTGAATCGATCTGCATGACAATTGTGTAAATCTCCTTTCCCGGTCAGCCTGTCCGCCAATTGTAAAGCTCCTTGGATAACACTTTCTTGCTTAATAACAAAGGGCCTTGTCCAAGATGGAGCAAGACTTTCCCTTGGTCCACTCTTGGTGGGGAGATCCGTTTAAACAAAGTGACGCCACTTCAAATTTCTTGGGCGTACTTTCTTATTTATACGGCGATCCAATCGGCTGCTGATATAAATATGAACAAATAAATTGATGTCAATGTGTTTCTTCTATCAGTGCTAATGTTTCTAACCTTGATTTAACCCATTCTATATCCCCTCGATTTCTGTCACAATTGGTTCGAAGAGAGGGATTTCAACTTCCTGGACGGAGGGACAAAAGTAGTGGAAACGAAAAACCATCAGACTGGAGGTCGCGGAAGTACAGAAAAGCAAGAATAGTAGAGGGAGTATTTCAAATCATCACCGACTTACTTACGAAAGTCTTACAATATCCCATAGAGCGAGGTAATTTCTCATGCCACTGTCTATATCCTTGCAAAAACATTTCCGAAGAATCTTCTAATGTTTTTATTCCCGTATCTTCACCAACCCATTTGCCGTTGGTCGATAAGGGGTTTGAATACCGACGAAAAATTTTTAAATTGCTCTACAACTTCCCATGAGGTGGCTGTTGAGATCATTGCATTGTCTTAATATGATTGTTTGGTATTCCAAATTACATATGATGTTGGAATTAACAAGTCCAACCACCACTTTCTGGTAACTGCTTGAACGTGACAACTTCTACCCATCTTGTAATGTAATCGATGCAACTAAAATAAACCATGACTGTTAGATGCTTTCGGCTCTATTCGCCCAATAACGTGTATTCCCCATTAACAAAGCCACGGAGCAACCTGTAGCAACTGCTAATGGGGGCGAGTGAACAAGTCGCTATTAATTTGCAACTGATGGGCACTGTGCAAAACAAATTTGAAGCAATCTCGCTCCATATCAAACCAATGTATCCTGCCTGCGAATAACTTTTTTCTAGGACCGTAACCATTCTGGATGGGGCCACATCCCCTAAGAATTACCTCACTCTAATTATTTTCTGGCCTCTTTGAGTCTTCACACATCGTAATACATTCAATCCTGAGTCCTTTCCTATAGATATCTCCACTTAAGAAGAACTCATTGCCGAGGTCGCATAATAGTTTCTTTTTAATCTGCTATCAAGCATGCAGTGGACATTTCTCTAGCTTTTCATAAAAACTGTTTGATTCCGTGAGAAACCAAGGCTCACCATCTGCCTCTACCGCAATTATATTTCAATAACCATGTCGATCCTAACATTGATTTCGAACTGGTCAATGTAGGTAGTACCTGGTACTGGAATCTCGATGCTATATGGCCAAGCAATCAGCTAACTCATTGTTAAACCTCATAATATATCTAAAATTCAATGGCTTGACTTTGATGAGATTTTAAACATTGTTTTGTGCGGTTATGATCTTAATGTCTCGAGTTTCCTATTTGCCTCGAGTTTGTCGATGAGCAAGTCGGAATCCCCAGACTAAGAGCTCATGTACACTAGATTTTTTTGCCTATTTCAAACCCATGATGTAAGGCAATCGTATCTTTTGTTGTTGTATGAAAAGAATCGAAGTCGTGTTGTGGGCAGGATAATGAACAACTGTCTGGTAGATTAAGAACTGTCCCCAATTCCACTCAATTTTGTTGAAAGCCTCTTAAATATAATTTTCCAATATACATGGGGTCATTTATAAGAATTTCTTACTCAATAATCAGGTTGATCTCTTCATCAGGAAAGTATGTCTTTTTAAGGGCTTATTCACCATCTATCGGATTTTTGTTAGATGATCGGAACAGCTTGTATTTTCATGGCGAGTGCGGTAACATACACAAAATGAAAATTCGTAAGAAAATATAACATTTTGTTTCCAACTTACCGTCGGTCATAGGCTTTTTGTTGAAAAATATATTTTAAGAGATCCATCTACACAACATGTTTTTTTATAGGTGTACTTTTCCTCATAGGAGTGCACTTTTTGCTCAAGTATAGATAACTTGTTCCTTTTTTCCCTATGAGTCCTGTTGTCCTAGAATGCAACCAAAGAATTATCGTCACCAGAGTATAAAAACAAGGCCTCCAGACTCGGGGGCTAGTACCTGAGGATTTCTAAATATTCATTAATTTTATTAAAAGCCTTTTGAACACTCCCCTTGTACATTTAATAGCATCATCCTTTTTACATAACTTTAATATCAAGACGCTCGCATGTATAGTGAGTTGAGCGCTGAATCGAGTGGATTATAGTTTAACCGTTCCCATAAAACTCATGACTTCAGTTCTAGTTTTGAGTGGAATTCTCGAATGGATTTTTTATCTGGAGGTGTCTAATCAACGCCCCCCCCTCTTCGGCTACTATACAAATCCAAAAGCTTGCCTGATGGAACTCAAAATGCACATTTAGCCTGATTAAGCTGTAGATTTTGTACTTCTCAACCTTTCAAAAAACTTTCTTAGATCCGCACATGGCCATTTGGTTCTATAACATTAATGTATGACATGATCAACTTACCTACCTCAACTTCTTTATAATCATTCATGGGAATATGGTAGTCATAGATCTCATGGTAGGGTTGTCCCTGCAGTTTTTAACGCAAATTTCATGACTCTATAACTATGTACCCCATGTGGTGTTGAAATCAGTTTTTTCTTCGTCTTTTTTCATCCATGAGAATTTGTTTGAATATCTGGCGTATCTCCCCGAAAGAGGAATCTCGTGTTGTAGCACAATTGTCACAAATATATGAATGTTGGTAGTGAAAATTTGGTCTTTGGACTTTCTCTTTGTTTAAAATCTCTATAAGCACACAAACTCTGATCCTTTCCATCCCTTTTTTGTGTTTCCGTTTGCCTCACCGAGGTGGGCCGATTCCGCCGAAGTCCTCCCTAATTGCCGATTCGATTCGAAAAGATGACAAATATCAAGTATGTCCCCAGCCAGGGCGAAATAGCCTACAGGCCGGGATTCATGAGTTTTCAAGCGGGTACAATGCGAGGGATATGAGGAAGGATGCCAATTCACTAGGTTTGAGAAAAATGGTGCAAGCTGGTTGAATGAAGGTCAAAATAGCAGATGTGGGGCGGGATGTTGGTCGAGATGCAGTAAGAAGCTCGCAGTTTGGAATAGCGTTCTAAGGAATGGTCCAAGCGTGCGGTCGGGGAGGACGGCAGCCTGTGCTGAGACAGGCCAAAAGCCTGGGGGGGCGAGGGATTCTATTGCGACAACAGAAGGGAAGGGATCCTTTTTGTTGAGGCGTCCTCCATGACAGGACCAAACACTCTATAGGTATTCAGCCGGGAATAATTCCTGACCCCAAAAATTCCAATATAGGCAATAGATGCTTTCTTCTGAATTGGGGGAGTTAAGAGAGAGCCCGGATCCAGTAGCAGCGGATTAGTCCATCTGAGGTCTAATATGGATCAGCAGGGCTGGTGGGGGCGACTTCAAAGCGTGAGATAGGAGCAAGCGGGTGGGGGGGGGGAGGAGATGGGGGGACCCACAAGGGGGAATCGAAACCGCGAAGCGAAGGACGGGGACTTTGACTGGTAGACAGCCAAGGGGTGGCGGGGAGTCAGGGCTAGCCGTATAACTTCTAGCTCATAGTAACGTTCACAAATGGCAGGGCGGGCGAGGGGGTTATGCAGGGACATTGGGCCTATTGACACGGTGGAGCGGAGTGGGAAGATTCGGCCAACATTACCCCAATGTAGTTTAATTGGAGACGACCCCTGATCACTTTTTGCACTCAGTTGCTTTCAATGACTTCCTCTTTGATTGTTAAATCGCTCATAGCATCGAAATTTTCTCTGCTTTTGCTGGACAGGTGGAAAATAAGATGTATATGAAGTTTGTGAACTACCAGATCAGCACTTAACGCCCGGTATGGTCATCCTTTTACAGCACGACATCTTTGGGTGTTCAATTAAAATCGTTGGAATTATGGTGGTCTCGAGTATTTTTTGAAGGGGATCCGACATGACTACTTATCTTTATTTCTTTCACTCTTCGGGAGGTTCCTCAAGTTAAACCACCTCTGTTTTCACTTAAATTAGGTGTAGGCTATTTCAATTGATCCAACCCCTTTTTATTTCTTCATCATCTTCATCTTCATCATATATCCTTAGACTTTAGGATCATTTTTAATAGATCAGACAACTTTTTAGATCTCATTGTGAACTCCGCATGCATGTCAATCTTATTAAAGTTCAAAGTAACTGAAATGAAAATACGATGACCAATTATTAGAAGAGTAGAACAAAGAAGATTGACTAGAACTTCCTGCTTGAATGGGAAAGGAATAAGGGTCAACAACAAAGTGAAACGCTACACAATGTTTGATTACAACCCTGAAATAATCCAGAAAACAAAATAAAAAACATCAAAACAAAACGACTACCAGGACTCCTTTCTGTATGGAAAAGAAGGAGTGGCTGTTCCGTTATTGAGGTGGACATTCGGCCGATACTGCACCTCCATTATTACTAGTTTCCCTTACCCCTCTGGGTCATGTTTACCTCATAAAACATTTCTTGATACCTTACACATTTCATCCACATCAATTTGGATAAGTAAGTCTGGACAACGTTCACCTAGAGATTTAATGAAATTTCAGCATATGGTGGATCGGCTTCGACAGATTCCAATTATTTTTCCTTTTATGATCTTTTTGCCCATTTTCTTCTATCAAATCTAGTTGGATTGAAACCCAAACCAAATGTATCTTGAATACCCATTGGAATTTATAGGATTCACAATTTCTTGGCAACGACAAACCTATAACCTAAACCCCAATAAAAGCTCCGGGTTAATTCCGTTTTGTACACTTTGAATGGGCCACCACCCATGATTGAATAGAGGCAAGGAGGTTTGGAGGATAGACCTTTTCCTTCTAAGAACTGATTAACCCATTTCAAATCCTAATGTTGAGGGATTCACAACCTCTTTTAGCCTCGCCAATGCAAGGTATTGAAGGATCTTGTGGTGATTGGGCGATCATCTCCCCATGGACAATGATTTTCTTGTTTGTCATGGAACCGGGACCACTTGGTGTAGAGTAATGGCAAAGCGCTAGTCATGTGGATCCAGGCCTACCCAAATCAGAGTGTGATGACGGGCCAGTTCAATAACTGAAAGTGATTCCAACCTCCTCTGTCCAATGTAATAATTAATATATTTCACCAAAGTATATCCCGTTTTTGCACCATCAAATGCCCGTCCACAACATTCTGATACGAATCCTATCAGTGGCTGATTTTCAAGCTTTGTAGAGTGGAAAGTTGGGCAATATGGTCTACACCCCTCCTCCATCACATGACCTCTTCACATAGTGTTCTTCATATGCACGTTTAATGTAGAGCCCTAATTATGTCCCAGATCCTTCCCAGGGCAATTTTCATCCTCAGGAATGTGATTCCTATTTATACCTCAAAAATTTGACTAGATCATCTTTTCCAGTGACCTACTGTAATAGTTTGTTTGGATATGTGGCCTCATTCAAAATTCTGGTCAACACTTCACGATGTTCTTTAGAATGTATGAGTAATGACAAAAAAGAGATTTTAGTAGGCGTTTTCCTCAACTGATCCATAACAGAATAATCTTGATCTTTCATCTTTTTCAGAAACTCTTCCGCATCTTCCTCAGTGACTGGTTTTTTCATCGGCAACTGATTTTCATTGATTTATTTGTACCTCTTTAATTCTTCCGGAGCATAGAACCTTTCGGAACGAGTTAATCCTCTTTTTTCATTTGTTTCTTTGATAATCTCCTTTCCCTTGTGACTAACGATGACTTTGTTGTAGTTCCATGGGACGACCTTGCTGTTTGTGATCAGAAGTTGTGTGGCAATTTGTATCACAATTGGCTCTTTCATACTTTCTTGATTTTGATAAAAAGTTGCATATTTACCAGGAATGTAGCATTTTGGTCCATTCAACGGTACGTCTTATCTTTTTATAGATTCTGGAACATACAACACTAGCTTCTTCGACTCCACAAAATTCGAACGTGCACCTTTAACAATTATCATTGCCCTTTGTATGGGTTCTAAAGCCATACTAGACTCTTCTTTTGAAACCTTGCTTTCCACTTTTGTTCTACTTGTTTGCTCATAATCTTCAAAAATGTCAACCATCCCCATAACACGCTCATTATTATGAGCAGGGAGTGGGTTATTGGCGACATTTGGTGCTTCCTCATTACGTACCTCGATTACCTTATCCTAGATTAACTTCTCAATGACTCTTTTTAGGGTCCAATAAGTCTCTGTGCTATGACCTGGATCATTGGCGTGATACGCGCATATAACAGTTGGATCAAAGCCTCTTGCATTTGGATTGAAAACGTACAGATCGACAGGTTCAACCAATCTCAATTGTATTAATTTTCGTAACAAACTCGTATACCATTCCCTAATTGGGGTAAAATTTTCTTCTCGTCCTTATTCTGTCGTATAGTTTGTCCGGGGACGTGGATTGTATGGCGCCTGGAAATTTTTATGTTGGGGGCGAGAAACTTGTGGGACAGGCCCCCGCCATTGTTGGCGCGAAGGAGGCTGAACATATGCCTGAGTGTTGAGAACTGCATATTAGGACGGGTAATAATGTTGATGAGAATTATATTATTCTTGTTGGACTTGACCATAGGGATGGTTCATGCCCATTTGAACACCTCTCGATCCAGATGTCGTCATGGACCCTTCCTCCTTCTTTTTTCGATTGGTAAAATTACCGAATCCACTATGTATTGCTTGTGTGGTAGATATAATGGTTTATGCCATTCTCTATCATTTCTCCGATCTTAATCACTTCGGCGAAAGGCTTTCCCATTGCGGCGAGAAGATAATGAAAGTACTCAGGTTCTTGAGCCTGGAGAAAAACATCATTTAATTCATAGTCTTTTATCGGCGGTTTGACTCTAGCCGCCTGCTCCCTCCATCTTATGGCATATTCCCTAAAACTTTCCGATGGCTTTTTTTTCACATTAGCTAGGGAATTGCGATCGGGAATAATATCGATATTGTATTGAAATTGTTGGACAAAATCTTATGTCATATCATACCAAACGTGCTAATGAGAAATATCCTGATCGATAAACCATTTTGATGCTACACACGTTAAACTCTCTCCAAAGTAAGCCATAAGATGTTCTTCTTTTCCTCCGACTCCCCTCAACTGATTACAAATTCTTCTCAAATGAGCCACTAGATCGCCATGACCATCATATTTATCAAACTTTGGAGTTTTGAACCCTAGAGGCAAATGAAAATATGGAAACATGCATAAGTCCTTAAATGAGACACTTTTGTGTCCTCCCAGACCTTGCATATTTCTTATGTTTTTTTCCAAACTCCTCATTTTCCTTGCGATTTCTTCATGTTCCTCATTCTTAATGTTTTTGTTAACCTCAACCGGAGAACTGTATTGGTGGTGGTAAGAGTTAGGAACATTGAAAGTTAATTTAGGGGCATGACCTTAGCCGTATTGATCTTTGAGTATAGGGTCATCATTGGATTTTTGTATCAGTGTCGGTTGAGGAATTGTATTAGTTTAGACAGTAGGCATGAAAAGAGGATTATTCATCATTGATGATTTCAACGGGTTTACTGAGGAAGTTCCGACGGTATTTGATGTGTTAATGTAGGGTCCAAACTCAGGTGGATAAACCGGGTCACTTGTTGACACTTGGATGGGGAATGGCATATTCACATTCAAATATTCTCGAATTGAAGGCGGAGGAGCCTGCCCATTTATCCAAGCTTCTTACATTTCGGTTATCTGTTGTCTTAACATTTTCACTTCTTCCATAGGCACCGATTCTTGCGCAACCATTTGGATTTGTGCATCTTCATTTTCCGACTTTGTTCCGTCTTTACGTGTCATTTTTCCTTTCCCTTTTGATCCCGTGTTATATTGATGAGATGCCATCTCTCCTAACAAACCAACCACCTTTTAAATATTAATATATATTAATGAATGTATATAGATATCTAATATTTTGGAAGTAGAATTTATGTAGGAAAGAGATTTTAGAGTTTGGATAATTTTAGAATTGTTTTTTTAGTTACATTTTTAAATAAGAGGTAAAATTTTAAGAGATATACTATTAGTTTTACATGAAAAATTTTATTTTTTAATTTCTTTTTTTGATGCTACACGTTTTTTTAATTATCTTTTTTATTTTTTTTGCTGTTTTTTTTCTTCAATTTTTTGAGTAAAGTAATAATTTTTTATTTTTTGTTTGACATTCTTTTAAGTTTACTCTTTATCTTTTTTTTTTACTTTTTTTTTTAAAAAAAAATCTTACGTTTTGTAAACTTTTTTATTTCTATTTTCCATTCTTTCATGTATATATTACATTCTATTATTTATTTATTTATTGTTCTTTTTTTGACTCTCTCTTTTTTGTTTCTATGCTTTTTTTAATCATTTTTTTATTCTTTCTTTTTCTGTTCACGTTGCTTTTTTATTTTTTTTTTTTCTTTCTTTCTTTCTTCCTTATTGATCTTTCATTTCTTTTCTATTCATAGTCTTCATTATATTTTTTTGATTTGTTTTAAGTTTTTTATCATAAACTATAAAGAATACAAATACCCGTATATCCTCTGAATTATATAATTTAACACTCCAAATTAAATTGATTAATATCTTATATTATTATTCTAAGATTAAATTAATTTAATTATTTATAAAAATAAATAATTAAAATTAAAACAAACTAACGTATATTCTGCAAAGCTTTCTGAATAGCTAATAATAACATTATTTATATCCTAATCTAACAAGAAAATAGAGTAAAATTTAAAAACAATTTAGTGGAAAATTAAAATTAAAAAAATACTTATTCAATATTCATGGAATTTCATATAAATTGTAAATAGCATTTAAAGAGGATACTAATAATAATAATACATGATGCATATTTAAATTATTTATTTATTTATTTACTTATTTATTTATTCCTAACAATAAGAATCTCTGATAATGTTTTCTTAAGCTTTTGCTTATTCTAAAAAAAATAACTCATAACTCATCGCAAAAGTGATATTTCATAATAATAACTAATAACAACATACTAGTACAAGAATTTCATATTATTGGAATTAAACTTTCTTACAAAGCGTTTCATTAAAATAATACAACAATTCACAACAATTTTAATGTTCCGCTTACCGCGGTATTATGTATTTAACCGTTACCACACAAAGAACTGCTATACGATCTACTCTACTATTTCCAAAGTTGAATAATAAGTATCAACTTTAATTAGCCACCAATTGAAACCCCCACGAAGAACATTCTAGCAACATCTAACCTAATCTCAAAAGAATAACTCACTTTTTCTTCTCCTGGATTTTTGCTCTTGGCTTTTTTTTTTTTTTTTTTCTCTTTTCTTTCAAATTTCTATCGTCAGTTTCTCTTCGTTTGTATTCTCTTTCTCTTTCCTCTGTATATTTTTTTCAAAACTTAACGTGGTTTTTTGTTTTTTTTTTATCAAAAATTTGGGTTCATAATCTGGTGCTAATTTAAAAAAACGGGATTGTAGTAGGATTTAGGATTAAAATTTAAAATTAGTTAGAAAATTGGGGTTTGAAGAATAAGGATGATAAAATAAAATAATAATATAAGAGCAAATAACAACAAAACAAAATGAAAAAAATCTGGTAAACTTTAAAAAAAAAAATCGTGCAAAAGAATAAAAAAAAAAAATACGATGGGTATGATATCTTTTCGGAAAATAAGTTAGGAAGTTGGTAGTAGATTAGGATAAGGTTAAAACCAATTTGAAATTTTTAGGACTCCTCTTTTCTTTTCATTTTCTATATTTTTTTTCATATATTTTTATATATTATTATTAATTTTTAACTAGATATAAGAACCAATAACTTAAATTTCCCAACTTCTATTTTATCAAATTTTTTTATTATATTAACTATAATTGATCTTAATAATTTTTATTTTTTATATTTTAATTTTATTTTAAACATCGCTTTTTAAAATTGGTGTTAAAATCATCTATGTTAGGTAACAAATTAGGTGTTCACATAGTTCTAATCCTCAGATTTTGAAATTTTCTCTAAATTTAGTACATGTTTCTTTTCTATTTTGATTGTGAAGAAACAAATTCGGTTAGGTTAGAAATTGAGATGGATGGTACAAACTAGATGGCTGCTCAGGCTCAAGGAGGTGAAGCTGCTGCCTGAGGTAGGGATTCTAGTGATTTGCGGACCGAACTTCCTCTCTATACTCGTCAAAGGATGGTCAACAAGTGCAAATATTTTTTAAAAACAAATATCACCTGTTCTGTGGTTGTTGTTAAAGATTTCGGATCTGGAATCTAG
This sequence comes from Solanum habrochaites, assembly GCA_027704765.1. NCBI lineage: Eukaryota > Viridiplantae > Streptophyta > Magnoliopsida > Solanales > Solanaceae > Solanum > Solanum habrochaites. Next base: position 18,365,141 of record JAKWJA010002489.1, on the reverse strand, counting down.
GGTTCTTTTGTGATTTATCAGTTAAATGTGGAATAACCTATTTTTTCAGATTTAATTTGTTTACAAACTCACTTCTCCAAGTGAATTGTGGGATTTCTATTACTTCTACTTAGTATAGTTATTGGATTATAACTATTTATATTCTTTAAATAAAATAAGTTTTAGTCTTTCATAACCAATTTGATGGTAACATATTTTAATATATTTGAGAAGCAATTTATCTAGAGTGCATTCTTTATTCAAGCCTTTCATCATTTGAAGCTGAACTTTTGTAAGGTTTGCATAGAATAGAGGACATTAAGAATAAACTTCCCATCTTTGGGAAGATAGAGTCAGAGGAGCCTTATGGAAATGTAGTGAATGTTTGAGCAAAAAATGTGGTTAAACTCTTTTCCTATTTTTCATGTTTGGTATAATTTTGCATTCTTTTTTCAAAGCCATCGGCTTTCGAGTTTTCACATTTTCAGCTTGAAATTTTGAAAAATGAAGAAAAAATCCCTCTTTATGTTTAATCGTTTCAATTATCTCTATATATTTTATGTTTTTCAATATAGTAATATATGTGGTGTCCCGGGCAGACCAACATAGAATCCTCGTTTTTTTAAGTTTTTCGCGAAAGTAAACATAAGGGTACTTTTTTTTTTTAATCAATCCAAACTCCCACTAAGAGTTTTCTATTGAAGCAACTGTCCTTGATTACTTGGGTTCTTTCCTCGTCCATTTTTTTCTTGCCTAAAACATCCTTTTAAAACTACTCTTACTTCTTTTGGGCCGAAGGAATAGTAACGAGGAAGAAACAAAGGAGAGGATTAAGAACGTGTAAAAGAGTAATGCCGTAGAGAGCTGGGTGTTTATAAAGGAGCAAACTATTTTGTTTGGATTCGGGCAAAAAGCGAATGTCAAAATTGGGGGAACTTAAGGTATTTTTTATTTGTTATTCACCGAGTCCATTTTTTTGTCTTGAACGCTTTCCATATTAAAATAAAAGGAAAAAAAACATTACAACTGCATTGATTCATTTTTTGATAATTATACAAATCGGATTTTTTCAATTGACTAGTTGATAGCCTAGCATAAATACAACCAGGCCAATATTTATATTTTGTTGTTTGACTCTTCAATTGACCAATTTTTTAAATCCCTTTCTTCTGAATTAATACCTAGCCATGGCTTGAGACCATAAGACATTGTTTGTTCTCATCAGATTACAAATCTCAATAAAGAATGCACATTCTACTAACCTGATCTATATATTTCTTTAGCTCCAACATTTGAATACATACTACATCTAAACTTCAACTAACAACACAAGTATTTCAATATTAAACCATATACAATTACATGAACATAATATATATGTAATTTAAGCATTAACATATCTATGTTTTCCAAGTGATTAACAGGAAAAATGGTTTTTTCACATCATGGTGGGGGGTAATGGTTGGTGTCAGTTGTTAGTAACTGTGGTGGTAGAGGTGGTTGTGTTGGTAGAATTTAGTTGATGTTAGTAGTTGTCGGTGCTGTTAGTAGGGGTTGAAGAGCATGTAGTGGTTGATAATGTGTTGGTGGTAGTTGTGATTATAGAGGTCATTGTTTGTAAGGATTAACAACAATAGTTCTGGTAGGGGTGGGGTGGATACAATTATATTGATGTGAATGCCGAGTGCAATGGTGGTCGGCGACGGTAAAGATTGTGGTGGTGTTAGGTGATCGTGATGGAGTGGTTGTGAATATATACAAACAAAATACCTCTTAATAAGATCAGAATAACTAAGACCTATTCATATCAAATAAGTGCTTATATTTAACGTAAACAAATGCTGTTAATAACATTAGTTTTGAACACTCATACCAACATTAAATACAAACAAAGGAAACCTAAAATGACACTTTAGAACACATGGTCTCCTTATTATGATATTTTCTTTTTTCCCGTTTCTAAGGATCTATCAATCGAAACCGATTGTTTTATCACGCTTTCTGCACGTCGTAGACTGTCAGAAAATTTGAGGAGCATTTGACTTGAATTAACTTTTAAATAACTATTACTAATTAGGTACCTGAAGCTCCCATAAGGTTTCAAAAGTCATTGTATTTTCGAGAGCATATTGCCTCCATATTAGGATTATTTCCTTTTTCCCCTTGTAGGCTATTGCAATTGAAATCAACTGGTTTAACCATGCTTAATTTATAAATCGTTACTATTCCTTTGGATATTTAAAAGGAGCATTTTTGTTTGAACGAAAACTTAAAATATAGATTAATTTTTGATTCTGCCAAATGCTTCTATTATTTGACTTGAATTTATCGTTTGAATTAAGTATACCTCGTCCCTCTAGAAGCAACCCCTAACACCTGCTCACTTGTTTGTCTATTCACCCCTAATCATGTGTCCAAATGATCTAGTCTCGTTTCCTTAAACAAAGGCCACTCACATGTTTATCGAATAAATTCATATATCGCACATGACAAGCTTTTATGTGGAAAATATTTTGTACCCGACCCAAAATTAATTGATATGACACCAAATATGCCATATTGTTGGTCAGACGCATAACAGTGATATTCTATACACTATATCATATCCTAGACCAAACACTTAATTTTATTATCAACGACAGTGATTTAGTCTATTTATTACAAAGATAGTCCTTTGCAACTAGTGCTTGGGTATCAAATAAACATTAGTGAAATATATGTATGTATAATACGTATGTATATAATAATGCATGTATATAGTTCATAAAAATATAACTTTGATAGTTGAAAGTTAAAGAATAATGACAAACACAAGAGACACTATTAATTTATCTATACTTAATTTTTAAAAAATCAATTTCTGATTTGTAACAATTCCAGTTTTGGAAACTTATAACGTTCTTGCCAACAGGTCCTAGAATGTTTACTTTGTTTTTTGTGTGATTAACCTTTAATTCCTTTTCATTGATGGACTAAAAATATGGATAATTCATTTTCAGAAAACTAATTCTCATAATATGTATGATAAATTTCATCTTTTCAGTTCTTAGGAAAAAAAAAAGTTACATAGCATGACATGCCATCATGATAAAGACCAATTACTTAGCAGTATGGTGATGATGGAAACTCCTGAATGTTATTTTATAAAGAAACTCACCTCATAAAAAAGATAAAAATTGAGAAAAAAATGAAGAAACTAGCCTCATTGATAGAATCAGCAGCTGTCTAACGCTCTTATTGTTCAAATCCTTTCTCGATTGTCCATATTAGATTCCTTTAGAACGACTATTCCCTCTAAACATTGGAAATACTTCTGGACTTCTATTGACAACATTGTTTATGAAAACAAGGAGTATTGTTATTCAAATGGCTTGGGGGTACACAAATTCATTTCCTTAACGGACAATAGAAGTCCAAAAGTATTTACAATGTTTAGAGAGAATAGATATTCTGAAGGCATCTGTTGTTGGCAATCGAGAAAGAATTTGAACAATAATAGCGTTAGGAAACTGACTGATTCTATCAATGAGGTTAGTTTCTTCACATTCTATCTCAATTTTTTTGAGGTGAGTTGTCAATAAAAAAAATTCGGAATTTCCATCATCACCACAACTACTAGGGAATTTGTGTTTCACACTCATGGTTGTCATGTTACTTTTTCTTTTTGTGAGAAACAACAAAACGCTAATAACTCACAAGGGGAGAATTACCATACATTAATAATGAGAGTTATTCTTTCTTAAAATGAAACGTTCATATTTTTAGTCCATCTATAGAAAAAGTAATGTTTATCACATAAGCAAAGTAACATTCTGGACCTTTTGGCAAAAAAAAAAAAACCATCTTCATGATAAGTTTACTTGGAATTTTCTATAGACAAATTATGGTGTTTCTTTTTTGTTTATTATTTCTTTAATTTTTAACTATATCCACCAGTTCATTTTAATGAAACTATTTCTTAAATCTAACTAAATTTTTTGTGACACTTTTTATACATATCCTATTTTAAAGAAATTTTAAAAATATAGAGGTCCTTGAGATTAAAACGAGAGGAGATTACAAGGTGAGGACCATAACCCTCACCAAATGAATGTCTCTAACTAGACATTAATCTCTGTGAAGGTCAAAACGCCTGTATATAGTAACCACATTCATCGATCTTATATAATAAATCTTCTTTAAGCTTTATCACAAGTTTTATTGACCTCTTATATTTTTCATGATAGCAAACAATATAAAAGAATTTTGAAGAATTTCCTAGTTCTTCAATATATTTTGAATAGATAATATGCACATTTTTAGAATTACATTATCTTTCATGATTAATACTTAAATTGTTTTATCAAATCGGTAATTTTGACATTATTGTTCACTTCCTTTAGGAAAGCTTATGAATTGTTATTTCCTTCATGGAAATAAATAGAACATACAATAGAAAGCAGCCAACAAGATTCATTTCTCCCAACTTATAATGTTACTTTACTAAAGTTGTTCTAGATATTTCCTATCACGATAGGTACATATTGATTGCAGTAAACTTTCAGACACAAAAATAAAATGTGTAAGCTTTGTTATTGTTGTTTATCTCTTTCAATAGACAAAACAGTTATATATTTTATTCATTTCGGGAATGAAACCTTATTATTTGAATGTGCTTGATAGTATAAATATTCAACAATAGCTCATTATTTTTTTCTAGCACAATACGAAGATTGTTGTCATCTAATATTTTTCGAATTTTTGTAATTCATTATTTCTTCATGAGAAAACATTTGAAGTTTACAATTTTGAGAAGAATGTAAGTTGATGAAGTCCTCAATTGGACTTTTTGGGTGATTTGATTTTAATAGAAACTGAAGTCTCATTCTCATCGCCCAAGAAACACTTGGCGAGTTCCCGTTTTGTTCCAAACATGTGAAGACTAGAAGAAGAAATCAAAAGGCAATGAAAGGAGTAGTCATCGTATCACCACACAGGTTCGCAAAAACAATGTAAATACGACCCAATGGTCCCGAATATGAAATTTGAAGGAAGCACAAAATAGCGATGAACGAGAAGAAGGGGATTCATCGGTAGTTCCACGGTCACGACTAACCCCCCCCCCCAAAACCTCGTTCATTGGTTTTCCCGAAGACTTACCTGAAATCTATACATTCTAGTTGTGTTTTGTTTAGAGATTACGCACATTTTTTATAGGTTTTTAGAGGCTTTAGATTATGTTAGTGTTGGGAGCTTACATGTCGTCTATCTCTAAAAGAAGGGTTTTTGTGGGAGAATCTTGGAAGAAGGAGAAGTGGTATTACAATTTCTTGTTCCATAAGGTCTTGTTTTCAGCTACTGCGGGTCAGACGAGGTGGGTTGTCTTCTCTATTCAATCATTTCCTTTGGCCTATTAAGCGTGATTAGTTGGTTGATTTGCCTTGTATGAGCATCCATTATGATTTCAGTATCATTCTATATAGATGTAGATTTGTTTATTGCTTAAGTGTGGCTAAAAAACCCTTCTTGGAGTTTGGATTTTAGCAAATTGTTGATATTATTGTTGGATCTTGATTGTGAGAGGTTAGATGTTATTTTAACGGTTCTTACAACTAGTTGTTGTGACGTTTAACTTAATTGGTTTGTAGGTTGCAAATATAAACTCACCCATGTGTTTTTTTGGCTTTCCGAGAGAGAGATCGTGAAACCAAAATTTCTAGACTTGCCCTAAGGATGGGTCAACATGAGGTTCGCCAGAGAGGGTAACCCTAGTCCTGTATCCTACATTGGAGCTCAAGAGATTAAGTGTGGGTACGGCGTAGGCTAGCCTTTATTTTGGCAAATGGTGTCCCGAGAGGCAATCAATATTCAAACCCGGTTAGTTCTATGATAGGGAACCTTTTTACATCATAATGTTTAGGCTAGTCACTATTATCCTTGCAGATTTCCTATCAACTGTACCCAACTACTTATCAATTATCAACTTGGTAAATTGCGGTCAACCCCAAGAATTTTCCCATGCTTGATCACTTTCTCAGTTTTATAATTATTACTATAACTTGTGACAAAAAACCGCCAATCCATTATTTGAGTACTTTGTTGTCACACCCCTTTAAGTCTAAGATTTTTATTCATTATTCTCTTTAGGGCATTCCTAATTAAATGAAGTTCTAATTTAACTAATTTTCTCAAACCGTGCTCCTAGACACGACCTCAACCATTTGATGGGTTACTAAACTATCGACGATCAGATACACTCATACCGGATGGTAGTGTCATATTGCCATAATAAGAAACAAAATTGCGCCACCGCCGAGGAGTGGTGTCACATGAAAATGCATTTCAGTAGAGTTTTTATTCTTATTAGTGGTAGTTTACATACTTATTTTTCATTTTTGTTTTAAGTGTTTGTGTTGTAAGCAGGAACTATGAGTGTAAATGGCAGTAATGGTAGCCAAGTTGGCCACCAAATGTCAATGGCCCCCATCTTATGGGAGGTAATGGAGCCATAAGTTTATCCCAGCCGAGGGGAATGCAATGTTTCATAAAACGAGCAATATGTTGCAGCTCTAGCAACTAAAATGAATCTTCAGTGGATCGGATCATGAGGATCCCCACGAGCATTTTCAAAACTTTTTAATTGTTTATGGTCCATTCTTTTCTCTTGTCAAAATAGCATACTCTCAATAGTCCATTAGACTATGAATTTATATCCCATGTTTCCCTGATGGGGGAAGCTCTATAAGTGGTTAGATGATTAACCCGAAATTCATCCACATCACCTTCATTTGAAGAGCTGTTACCGCATTTAGTTTTTAATTTTGTCTCCCATGAAGATAATTGACTATCAGGATAACTTCAAAGCTTTAGCGCCTGAATGGAGAGCTCTGCATGAACTTGGTAAGGTTTCAAAACAAGATGGTGCTATAGCGATGCCGGCAACCTATTGGTTTACCACCCTGAGTAATGTTAAGCCTACAAGTACTTTTTCCTCGAGTTTTGAGATTCGGTTAAAGGCACAATGTGTCGCATGACGCAACGTATCACCTTGAGGGCTAGAAAGCAGTCACCTATACCCATTTGAGACGCTCAGAGCGTTCTTATGTGCATGACCTCACCTCAACCACGGGTCCGGTCCATGATAGCGTACCGCAAGTATCCGACAATCATGGGGGTCTCCATATCGACATGCGGTATAGGGATCCCCCCTATTCTGCGAGCTCTCCCCAGTCCGCATCTTTCCCCCACCCCCATCGGGGCACCCCCCTCTGGCCCCGCCTTCTGCGCCCCCAAGCCTAAGAGTAAAACACACAAACGTGCAGAGTATGTCCACAATGGAAAAGAGTCTCATTTTGGAAGAGGACACAGGCGTCGACGGAAAGACATACAGACAAAGGAAAAAGAAAACTCCTTCTCTACTCTAAATACATTGTCGCCACTGCCGCTTCATGGATTATCCGTATTTGCCCTGTAGTGATGTCATGGGTGTCTATAGCAATTCTGCCGTAGATTTCGACAATCTGCTATGTTTTGCTATAGGCTTTGGTCAGAAAGTAGTAGAAGAAAAATAATTTAATTTCGCTAATTCCAAGCCCAAATTATCTCCTCATTCTCAATGTAGCATCACATCATAAAAATCACTTTAATTGTGCTTGTTCCTCCCCATCCGTCTCGACGAGTAGGAAAAAAGATATAATTATAGTTACACTCAACAAATATTGAATTTTTTTTACGACTTCTATGAATAATGAACTTTTGTGATTTGGTAATCGCCATATCGATAAAAAACATACAAATAATTTCGCCTATTTGTTTTTTCTTCTAATATTTATATTTATCTTTGTTTGGCATGTGAATATTAATATTATTGATTAAGTTTCTTTTTATTTCAAATCTTCTAGTACATCGTACAAACGCACATTCATTAGTTGGGTCTTGGTGGACTGAGACAACTGTCCAAAAAGTTTTATTTTATGTCATACTTCACTCAAACCCCATCGCTCACCATTCGTTTCCCTTGTCCCAACGTTCTCAATTCACTGAAATTGTAAATTCCATGAATAAAATTTTACACTGTCAAAAATAATTTTGAATTGTATATTATTTAACGATGTGTTTTGTTCAATAACCAGCTCTTGCAACATATTGATATTGGCCTTACCAGACCCCCTTACTCTTTTTACTATGCCTCCGGTTTTTCCCCCCTTGGTGTCCTCAATCCTTCTTCTATCCTCATTTCTCGCATCTTTTTGCAAAATACATCTTGCAACTCTTTTATATTCTCCAACAGCACGAGGCTGAAACTAATAAAAGATCAATGATTCTGATGTATTTGTTGTACATTATGCCATAATATAATAATTTTTGCTGTGAAATGCATTCACCTATTTACATACATAAATTCGACCTCTGCCAAAACTTCTTTGGATATATCACTTAACTTTCATTAAATGTCAAACCATCTATAAATTAATAAATATTATTTATCAATTAAAATAATATCTTTTTAGAAATTAATAAAATTTCATGTCTCGAGGTGACCCACATTAATTTATGGAGGCTTTTCTGTACAATGAAATGATTAATCAAATTTGAATTGAGGTTCAGAGGCACCTTTCTTCTTTTTTAATTAATTTGGAAAATTAATACATCTACTTTATATTTACTAAGAATCACTAATTAGCCATACTTTTCATAAAGTAAATTATGTTATAAACCTTCACATGGTTGACAAGGTTAATTGCATCAATACTCCGCTACCGCAGGTTGTGTTTTTTTATATTTCTGACCCCTTCCTTGGCTCCCTATTCTCCGTACTATGACTTTGTGAGCATAGTTTTCTATAACATTAGAGAAAATTGATATTTCCTTCAGCTATGCTCATCGGAAGACCTTATTCCAAGTGTCCGTTATATAGGAAACCCCCCCAAAAATTCCCTGTCCCTATGTTAGTAAATTGATTTCCCTCGTTTTTTCTTCCTTGCACTTTTATTGTTCCTCGCCCCTGACAAGAGCGAAAAATCGTTCCCGTCCTCCCGTTTGCTTGCTCTTGGATTTTTTGGCTCTGCTCAATTATTCTGTCGTTTTTTCTTCTCATGGATTAGTATCCAGAGTTAACCTTTTTATTACGTTCTTTGATCAAGGAAATTAATAACCTTGTAGTTGGTTCTAACAAAGAACTATTGGAGATTGAAACTTTAAACGATTCATTTCACAAACAAGAAAGATTGAAGGTTGTTGTTTATGGAAGCAGGAAATTCTCATGTCCGGTCACATGGGCGGACCCTTCATATTCTCCACATTGAGAAAAATTGCCCGATCTTACCCTTCGCTATCAACCGTTTTCCATTTAAATCCTTACTTATATAATCCTAAAAGTTTGTCCTTCTTGGCAATACGGCTAGGTCGGAACAACGTTCCCTCTGGAAAACGCTGGACTTGTTTGTAATAAATTAAATTTTTTTCATTAGAGCTGTCAATGACCACGCATGCCGTATATTATGAATACGATCACTAAACCATCTCGTAGCACCACTTTCCGTAACGACAAAAAGAATATTTGGAACCTACCTATGGCACTCCCTACTTTGGTATAGCCCTGTAGTCGTGGAACATTGAAAATTGATCGTTCCCATTACAATTTGTATGTTCAGGGGGGACCCATTAGTTGACTTAGTACTGCCAGGCACGGTATTTCCCCTCATAGATTTAAATCTCTTCTTTTCATAATGCCACATCTTAAAAATCCTTGTTATTGCCCCTGCTTGAGAAAACATAGAAAAGCCCGGGCCTCTGTCGCCTTTTTTCTGCGCGTCCCGATCTGTCCACATTCCCTGCCGCTCGCCTAGTTTTATGAAAGAACCTGCATATGTTATTGCAAAGCGCCATAACATACGAAGAGACCAGAGCAACAAAAAACAGAAGGAAATCAGAAGGTATTTGGAATGAAAATGGTTCCGAGCTCAAGATTATACTCCCTTCATATACTACTGCTTGCATTTGCACTGGTCTCCAACTTCTTTCCAAACATGAAACTGTATTGATGTGAAGGTGTACAGAGTTTATCTTAAACCGTCTTAGTTATTTGTTGGGATATTCAAGTTGTTTTGATAGCCTAACAAAATACATGGGAACACAATTGGCAAAGTCTCTGACGAGAAACTGTTTCAGGGGAAGAGGACTTCTATTTTAATTGACAAGTGTTTCATTACAAGAAGAACTCTAAAATGGAATCAAGTGGTTAAGTGAATGAGATCTCAATGGAGTAGAAGTCTTCAGGATAACTTATCCTCAATATAAGAAGAGGCTGTTTCAGAATAATCATCCCGCAATTCAAAAGCAAAACAATTTGAAGAGATTGGGATATTGTTTCGAATGCTGTGGATCAAGATAATCTAAGAAATAAATCTAGGGAACGCTTTCATTAGTATGTTGTGTACTTTTTTTTTTTATTTCTAGATCAGTGATTAATAAATTGAATTTTAAGGATCTGTAGTCCTTCCACGTTGAGGCAACACGAAACAGTTGATCTTGGGAACACATACCTTAGGAGTTGTATGGTAGAATTTAAATTTAAGTAGTTGATCTTTAGGTTTAGATAAATTCTTGTAATATCTTTTGTTTTGTGTTTGATAGCTCGTTTTCTAAAGGAAGTTGGGCGTTAATGTCAAGGTTTTTACACCTTTTAATACGGGGTGTGTTTCCATGGTAATCTACTTTGTTCTTGCTTTATTACCAATTTATAGTACCTTCTGGTGCAGCCACCTTTAGGCCAATGTTGGTTCACTTATTAATTTTAGGATTAAGATGTTGACGTTTTTTTTTTAGCATTTTTCAATTGGTAATCAGAGCAAATTATCTTTTACCACAAAGGTTATAACTTAAGATAAAGATCGGATGAATGTGCACCACCCAATTGGTTACAGCGAAGTACCGTCACTGTCAGACCCCCAATGTTTAATGGGTCTAACTTTGGTTAGTAGAATATGTGTATGGAAGATTTAAATTCAACGTGTAAGACTTTGTTTTGTGTGATAGATAACGATTTTTTACACCTATCATTCCTATGAAGACTGTGATGTTAGTTCAAGTCCAAAAGTAAGTGTTGACTTTCACTGTGGATGATTTATCATCCCTCAATAAAAAAGGGTAATACCAAAAATCTCTTCTTTTTGTTAATTTGCACCCTATAGAGTACACCAACCAATCGCAATTTCCAACTTTACGCTCCGTGGCTCCGTCACCCCCCTCTCTTCTTGTTTCCTTATATTCTGTCTAGCAGAGGACGACTTCCTGAGGGAACAATTCCTGTGAGAAAAACCAGAGTATTATGTCTATTTACTGATAATGAAACTTTCAAATAGGAAGGATATTGCGTTTCCTGCTAGAAATAAATTACTAAACTCCTTACTTTGAGAACTGAATTGTCATAATTAGAAAAGTTCTGACTACTGAAGAACATCTTTCAAGGTTTTCAGGATCCTTTACACAGAACAATAATGGGAATTTAAAAGTAACTGCTATATAGATCTACCCGTATAACCACAATCTCCTCTTCCATCATGACATATGAATTAACTTTTGTGGGGGAATCTCAGAACGTATGAGATAAAAACATAAATGATCTTAAAGAAGGCGGAAATTGCTTAATTATATACGTCATTGCGGCCTTGAAGTTTCGGGATTGGGGAAGATACTGAGTTGATTAAGTGATCAAATAGAACTTCTAGCAAAAGTCTCTTAGACTTTCTTCAAGCAACTATAAGGCAATAAAGAAGAAGGAACCAATTAGAAGAAGTGGGTAAATTATAAATCTCAAAAAACTGGTTTTTTTACAAGTGGTGGCCCCCCTGCTTCTCCTGTTCCGCCCTTGTCCCATACTGGGACCCTGCCTTGGCGGGCCAACGAAGCTAGCCCCCGGCCGCACGCCCACCGCGGCCTAGTGTCGCACCGTGGTTGCTTGATAGGTTCGGAACATGCAAGCAATTCGATACTGCAACTAGCATGCAACAACCTTTGTGGATGTAATGAGATCGAATATCGAAGATGATGTAAAACTCAAAGGTTAGTATTATTGATCTAAAAACGAAAAACTTGGCAGTCTTTTTTAAAAAATCTATTTTACAAGGGAACCGTCGTTCAAGTGACACCTTGCAATTGATAGACTCCAATATTAACATGTTAAAGAAATCAGTTGCTTTAAGTCCTTTGCAAGACCAAAAATTGGAGTATATGGAACCTCAAAAGATGATAAAATTGTAACTTGACAACAAACACATATTGTTTGAAAAAAACTTTTGATAAAAAAACTTGAGTCATCTAACCTCGATGTACAATCTAGCATTGTAAAGATGATAATTACTTGTAAAAGGAACCATGAACAAATTATTGTGTAAATTGAAGAACTCCTTTCCCCCCTTCTTTTCCCCCCCTCCCCTCCCCCCAATTCGCTTCTTTTTTTTGCCCCCGACCCCGGTGCGGCCTGACCCTTGCTTCCTTTTTTTTGCTCCCAACGGTCCGCTTAGACCCCGCCCCTCGCTGGACATCCCTCCTTCAGACATTGGTACACACTTTGCGTGGGCTCCCCTTCCCACATGCGGCGACCGTTTTGACTTTCAAATGATAGAATTTCCCACAACTGATTTGTGCTCTATCTATAGCGGGAACCGTCGGGCATCCTCCAACTAAATGTCGTGTCTCCAAAAGAAATCTACGACACGCACCCACTACATTACACGCTAATTCATCGTCCCAAACATGTTTAAACCTCAACAACAATGGATGCCCAAATGATCAAATACTCTTATTCACCTCTCAATCATAGAAAGGCACACCAGAGCTTTGTTTAACTAAAACTAATCTTTTAAATGTTTTGAAGTAAAAATTAAAGGAAGCAAGCACCGGTACATTGTAGTGCTTGTTGAAGATAATAAATACAAACAAATACTTTATGATATCCACATAGTCATTAGTTTTGCACTATATTTTCATTTTTACATATCTAAGGTGTTTGGCTTGTTTACACACTTAAAAAACTGTGAAAATGCGTCAGTGATAACAACAAAACAAAAGTGAACTTTTTCTATGATTAATAGAAATAAGTTTGTAGTAATCATATAAATTAATTATTATGTTTTTAAAAATGTGCAAGTTACTAGTTTTTATTGGCCATACAGTTTCAAGCTCAAAACACGATCTTTCTTTTCCTTCATTGTCGTCACCCTCCCATCCTCAAATCGTCTCGTTCCTTCTCCCCCTTTCTGTTTTGCTGCCACCTTACGCTGCCGCCCGCGGTTTTCATCCCTGTCCCCCTTCTCGTTCTCGTCCTACACCCTCCGTCCTACTTACGTGATATGGAAGAAACCTCTTTGTCCTCTAATTTTTTTAGCAAAATTGTGTTTCAAAGGAATATAACTAATGTGGATCAAAGCGACTGCAACAGTAGAATAAATATGTGATACACAGTTTTGAAGTATGCTTTGCAAAAATTATGACACATTTTTAAATATAAATAATATTATTAATTACGATAAATACAATTTTCATTTCTCTTTATGCATAGGAAGATTTCACTTTTTTTGTTTGTTTTTACTGTTTGTGTATTTGTAATTAAGTCATATTGTTTTGGTTTATTATATTGAATCCAATTGTTTGTTCTCTAACAATGTAATGGACTTGAATTCTCTGACTGGTGACTTGATTCTAGATAACTTTTATTTGACATGTAATGAATTTATTTCCGTCTTTTAATCATGTGGTTCATCTATACATTGATTGGCTCAATAAGTTTATCTCACTATGTATTAAAGATGTTTATTCCGACTTGAACATTCTCTTGTTTTCTGATTTTTAAGAAATTTTGAATGACTAGTAATAAGATTGAGAACGACCTTTGTTGTCTTTTTTTTATTCTTTCTAACTATTTCTTATTTTTCCACTCATGTTGTTTTATTTTAACTAGACAAAGGGTATAGAAACACCTATTTTTTTACTTTTAGCACAAAAAACATTTCTTTCTACACTTTTTGTCCTCCTTAGTAAACCAATTAATTTCCTTTTGTTTATTTTATGATTCCTGATTGATTATACATATAGACAAGGTTTAGAAAATGTAACATTTTTAAAAATAGTTTTTGGTGAATATATACTCAAAGCCTATTTATATTTGATTTAAGCAAAGTTTAATGAATAATCCTTTTTTATTTTGTTCGTAATTCTAAGAAAAAAATAGATTATTATCCTATTATAATTTCTTCAACAAAAATATTAGGTAACCTTTTGTCAGTTCGTGAGAGTTGGCCAATATCATTTCCTGGACTTTTTTTTCAACTAGATCTCATTAGTATGGAAGAAAAGGATTTACCTTTGTACGAGCCTGGATAGTAATTCAAATATTTTCGTTCATGTACTTTCCTTTTGTATTTTTTTCATAATGTATTTTCTATATAATCGAATACAAAAGTAAAAAGGAACAAAAGAACAGTCACAAAAGAAAAGCAAATCTGAAGAACATGGTTACCAAAAATTCGATACAAGAGGATTTTTCCAAGAAGAATAATTTAACCTACAAGGAACCAAGAAACAAACTATCCAGGGTACATAATTTATTAATTCTACATCTTACACTAACTTGTATTATCTCAATCCATTTTACATGTTAAAATGAACAAGAGTTAATTGTAAATTTAGTAATTACGCATCATGAATAGCTTGTTGCTCTTTGTTTGTTAAGTTTATAACTCTCTTGTTCCTTTCTAGATTTGCATATTATAACTTTTATACTTTGATTATATAGAACATATGCGGTAAAAAGCTAATGGCAAGATATATCGACGAATTATTTAAATTACAATTCATGATCATACAAAGTACAAAACAAGCCTTTTTTCTCAGCGATTAGTGAATTGGGAAGTTGCAAAATAACAAAAAACAAAACGTTGACCAATCTAGAAACGTAAAAAAAACTTTAATAAATTGGAACTATTGAAATCCAAAGGTAGTGGAAGGAAGTTATACCCAAATGTGGACGGAATAAGCATACTCTCCTCAGCATCTGCAAATAATGTTATAAAGTGTATAGGTAACTTTTACTTCTGCAGGGTGTATGGTTAACAGCTAGATACAAAGGGAGGTTATCTTATAGACAAAAAACACATAAATGTGAAACAAAGCTGACATCATGGGGGTCCAGACAGTAAGTAATGAAGTGCCTCAAGGCATTTGGCTAAGGGATCCCTACTATGACACACAAATATTGGACATGCTAGCTTGAAACAAAACAACAAGCTGTTAGAAAAGGAGATGGTTATTGGTTTATCCAAAACCAAATTTAAAAATGACAAAGTTGTGGTGCATGTGTATGGGGAAGGAAGTGAGATCATCTTTCAAACTGAAGAATAAGAAAAGTACAATTAAATGTGTCGAACTGCTTCATATGGACATATGTGGACCTATGAGAGTAAGAAGCAGAGGAGGGAAGATGTATGTCTTTGTTATCATAGATGATTTTTCTACATTTACTTTGGGCATTATTCTAGCTTCTAAGAGATTAACTTGTGCATAGTCTTTAACGATTTTTTTTCAACAAGATAGTCGAACAATCTAGATTATCCTTGATTTCAATAAAATATGAATCATGGACATAATTTTGGAAATATGCAAAATTCTTAAATTTCTCAGCACATGTTATAGATTCAAAAATTTCCTCCGTCCTTACACTCCACAAAATATAGAGTAGTTTAAAAGTAAAAAGAGGCTTTAAAAGACATTGCTAGAATAATTATGGGGGGATTGATAATAATCTTTGACTTTCATCATCACATGGTAGATATAATGAACGCTTTCTTTAATGATACAGCAACCCAATGCCCATGCCACCGAGGCGACTATACATGCCTGACATTACTATATAAGTAGCGGTTTGAACTTTGGGCATGGGCTAGGGTAGGACGTGGAGACGTACTTGAATATCTTACTAATTTCCATTTTTATATTTCCCCGCGTAGCACGGTTTATAGACCCCCACAACAAAGGCAAAAAAATTGGTTGGATACGATATACAAGGGAAGAAGCAATGAATGTGATAATTACAAAGCGTATAGTTACAAAGGAATTGTACCACTCAATATTGTGCATAATGTTTAGAGATGGAGCTTGAATTGGCCTAGTTACAGGCTGAGAATATTTTTATTTGGCGATTATTGTCGGAGTTCCCCCCAAGACACCAACATCCGAGATTCTAAGACCATTTGAAGGTATGCTACAAAATTTGATGGTCACTCAACCTATGATCCATCGAATGAAGCAGTAGACAAAGACAAGGTTTAATGTTTTTACTTTTGAATACTAATGTTGTCTGGACGAAGCCTGAACAACCATTTATGTGACTTTACTTTCTATCATAATGTTTAAAAAGGAAATGAGTCACGTTGACCTTAGTCATGATAAAAGTTTGTATGCGCTTTTAAAATTTCAAAGAAAGCCTCTTATATTTTAAATTGATTATCTTATCTCTATGAATTTCCCTCCAATATGGTTTCATGCCAAATATCACACTCATTCCTATCTAACATGGTTGGATTTTTTAGTCTTTTAAATAAAAATGAATCTAAAATCCTTTTCAATGTCCCATGACATGTTCACTAACATTGAAACCAAGTTAAAGATCCACGAGGATGATCTCCT